>JAASGX010000070.1:0-54052 GCA_023334415.1 Phytopythium chamaehyphon | reverse complement strand
CTAGCGGCGGCAATTCGACCGGCCTTCCCGGCAGCGACACGACGTTCTCGGACAACGCGGGCAAGTACCTGTTGTTGCTCCTGCTCCGCATTATCATCGGCTGCTTCAGCGTGCTACGCTCAGCGCCTCGATCTTTGAAGGCGACTCGGTTTTTCTGCGGTATGCGTATGGAGGAGCAGCAGCAGGTAGATGGAGTTGCTGGATACGCAGTTTAGAGATGCAATGGTCAGGAGCAAAGCCGTAGCAGGAAACAACAACACACAAAATGGGTGCTCAAGGGCGCTCTTGCTTATAGGTTTAGTTACACATGCTGCTTCGAGTGCAGGTTCACAGAGCATCAAGTGCTCAGAACTCGTCGCCGCCCAAGATTGAGTCCATGAGGTTCTCCTCATCATTACTGAGGACCGATCCCCTTGTGCGAGCTGGTATAGAGTCGATCTCAGTGTTGATCTCAAAGCCAAGCGTATCTTCCTCTTCTTGACCCTGGGGAAAGCACTGAAGTTTTCCAACTCCTACTGGAGCACTGTTGAGCTGCCGTCGCGATCTATCGCTACTAAAATTCACAGGAGGCAGTGCTCCCACTGCTGGTCCAACCGCATGCACGGTCTGAGGTCTTTCGGTACTGTCCCGCTCGACATCTACGAAACTCTTCTCGAGCTCCTTGAGAGTAGCCGGCTTCACATCTTTGAGTTTCTCGAGTACCAGAGCACGTCCAACCAATCTCTGGGTTGCAAGCGCCACGTCAGCGGCCACTTTACGGATCTTATCACTGGAATTGTTTAGAGCTGTAGCCGTGACACCCAAAACCATGCTTGCACTCAAGCCTTCAGGTTGAAATCCAAGCTCAGGCACCAAAAGACGCAGCAAATGCATTTGAACGCTTGGATCAGTTTCCTTCGTGAACACGCACGACAGAGTGTATCGAAGAGGATGGCGGGAATTCGGCAATCGAGCAAGCTTCAGAACACAGCGACAGGCTGCACGGGTAGTTCGATTTTGGGGCTTCTGCATAGTCTGGAAAAGTCGGTTTAGCGTCAACAGTGTCAAATCGCGCACCACATCTTCTCGCCACTCAACTGTTGAGCCGAAGATTTTGATCAGAGTTGTAAGTAGCTCCAGTGCTTCGTTCACGACTGGCTGGATTGAATCGCCGAGAAATTTGTGCGCTATTACACAGTACGCACAATAGTTGTTCTGTATGATGCTTCCGAAAGCTGGCTTGGCGTCTCGAAGATCAGACTTAGCGTCGGTAACTGCACGTCCCAGATCAACTAGCGCTTCCTTGCGATCACTCCAAGTTTTACTGAGTAGCTTTCGCCAAATCACTGGCCCAACAATATTAGAGGCCGCATTTAGCTGTTCATCAAGAAGTGCCGTTGCAGCTCGCGAGTCTTCAGCCATAAGTGGGACCAGAAGCTCAGCAGCTCGCTTTGCGTCTTCCTCTTCTGCCACGTTGGTCTCATCGCTCTGATTTCTGGCGCTTTCTTGTTGTTGCTGCTGCTTTTCAAGTAATCTTTGGGCAACAAGCTCCTCTACACGACGCGTGATGACGCGAAGGAGGTCTGGCTTGAGACCTGCCAGCTGACCATTGACTGCGGCAGGAGAAGTTGCTACATGCAGATCAGCTAGAAGCTCCACTGATGCCTTTCGCGTCTTGTCATCTGCAATTTTGAGGCTAGGCGAGACGAACTGCATGATTACCTCAAGCGTCAGCTGCGGATATTGGCTAGCTTTCCCACCTTCTGCGGGAGAAGCTCCAAGCCCAACATCTTGAACAAGTCGCCGCATCATCTCTAATTGAAGTCTAGGAGATACATCCTTTCCGCTCAAATGGAGTAAAACGTGGGGAAGTGCACGGAGTTTGCGGAGTTTCGTGAGTCGCGCGATTGCTTGTGCTGCTTCACGTTGGGTTCGCTTGTTGGCATCACTCAGCTTCCCCACAAGAGCTTGCAAGAGAGATGAGAGCTGCTCATTCAGCGGCGAAAACTTGGAGAACGACCGGTCGAGAACACTTGCATACTCCTTCAGCACTGCGCGTAGACATTCAAGGGCACAATACATGACAGGGGCTACACGATCCTCCACTCCACATTGGATAGCGGCCAGTGCAGCACAAAGAAGCTCGCGCTTGTTCACAGCAGCACCGAGATCAGTCTTCCGAATAGCGAATTGTATGGCATCAAAGCCGTCTTGACGATCGCCCCACGGATCTGCGCCGAGAAGGCGAGCCACGCGGTCACCAAATGCCTGTGTGATAGCAGCGCCTGCGTCAAATGCGAAGACTGAAGTATCTTCCAATACCTTCGCTCGCGCTTCATCTCGTTGACCAAGACCATCGCTGTCTTGTTGAACTGCGGTAGCTATAGCCTCGCTTGCTGAGATGTCGTCGTCTGCAGGATTCACAACAAAAGAAGACGCAAGAATCGGAGCATCCATCTTTATACTTGATCGACGACGAGTCCCGGCAGGAGATGCACGTAGAGGCTTCATTGGCGAACCAGCTTTGTCTTCTTCGGCAATACGCTCCATGGGCTCAGTTTGAATTGGCACAGCTGGCATTCCCTTATTCGGGGACGGCATCGGGCTGGATCGCCCAGGCTTTGCTGGGGATGGCATCGGGCTCGAGCGGACCTGCTTGATCGGCGAAGGCATTGGACTTGTGCGAGAGTTTTTCACGGGGGATGGGATAGTCGGACAAGCATCCGGACACTCTGGCGGAGGGAAAATCTCTGGTACTTGAGAAAGAGAAAGCGGCCGCGCTCTCTTTTCAGGCGATAAGCGTGCTAGCTTAGCTGGAGACCGCCCGATCACCATCAGCCCTTCTGCAAGGGATTGGTCAGGTCCAGATACTTCACTTTCTACACTGTATTGGTTGCCGTTTTGGAACACCTCTAGTTGGTCGTCATCGTCGTCATCGACGTTTGGCGAAAACTGAGGTAAAACCTTTTCTTCGTTGTAGTCCGCTGCGAACACTTCCTCTTTTTCGTCTCCTTGTTGCGCGCCGTCTTCTTCTTCGTCTTCCATCTCACTAAAGTTTGGTGGCTGGGTCTGAGCCAAACGAATAGGAGAAGCCCTAGTGATCGTATTCACACCGTGAATGTGCTGATCCGGAGTAGATTCGTCTGAAAGCCCTTCATCAGTCTCGTCAGTGTCTGGAAGCTGCTCCAGGTGCATAGTTGGTGTCTTTGCAGTTAGCATATTCTTCAGGTCAAAGGGGGATACGGCGTTGGTAGTCATGCTGTCTGTTCGGTCTGCCGGGTCTCGAGACGAATCTGGGGTGCTACAGCTGCGTTTTGCGTCATCGACTTCATATTCGTCGGGGTATTCGTCTTCCTCGTCATCTTGCTGCTGGACGCGCCCTCTAGTGGATGAGATATTCGAGCCAGGACCACTTATCTCAGGTGCGCCGTGACGATCAGACAGATCCTTGTCCGTCGGAGAAGTCACAATGTCCCCAGAAGAAGACTTGCGACGCGCGAGTTTGGTCGAAAGCGTCGATTTGAGTCTTCCCATGACGCTCTTCTTCTTCTTGAGCTTGGGCTCGGTGTCGGAGGCTGTCGGAGCATGGACATCCTTCTCGACAGCACCACCGGGTCTCATATTACTGTTCTGAATTTCGTTGACCAGCTTCTTCGCCCGGGTAGGATGAAAGGTGGCTGCCCGTGCTCGTCCTCTCGCGGTGTGCTTCGAGACGAAGCGGCGATGCAAACTGCTCTTCGCAACTTTTTTTGAGATGCCAAGGCAACAATATATAAATCTAATCTTGCGGCGCAGCGGTTTTCCCGATCCTGGGATCATGGAGGTTTCATGCTATAAGCAGAGTCCATCATGTATGCATCTGGTACAGTAGCAGACCCAAGCTGAGAGGGAAGCTCGAATCTCCCTTATCCACTGCTACCCGAGGTGGAGTGCTAATAAAAGCAGCTCGAGGTCAACTCCGTGTCAAAGATTCGCTCGGCACACACTTTCCTCAAGATCTGAGCTTGATGCTCTTGGCAACTTGGTTTGATACGAGCGCATATGATGGACAGTAGCATCTGAAGAAGAATCGAAAGCGACCAATACCGACAGGCCAAGCAAGTCATTCGAAGACCCTTCGTGATGACTCCTGCTACCACTGATTGCAGCAACAGCATCTCCCAAATGACGATATCAAACTTGGAAGAAGCAAATACCGCGTTACATTCCTTACAAGCACTCACTGCTTTGATCCGTGATGCTGTCGCGGACCCTGGGATGCAAAGCGAGCAGGACTACGTTGAGAGTGTGACACCAAAACTTGATGAAGCTACATGCAAGTATCAGGCGATTGCGTCCTTCCTCCAAGAACAGCAAAAGAGCGACAGCAAGACGTATCGCACACTTCAACGCTCTTTCGTGCGTGCCATGCAAGAGCTGCAACAAGTCCAGCGTGACGGCGCGAGGCGTCGAGAAGGACTGTGCGACGCCGACTTCATGGCTACCAAGCAAATCTCGAGCGTTGATATCCAGCGCGCCAAAGAAGAGGTAGTTGAGGCCGGCCAGATCGCGCGAGAGGCTGTGGTGGTCAAAGAGCTGTTCCGACAGGTCGGCACAATCGTATCCGAGCAGGGCCGCGGTGTGGAGCAGATTGAGACCAAAGTCGACAACATCCGCGTCGAGATCGGCAAAGGCGTCAATGAGCTCGAGCACGCGTACCAGCTGCAGCGCGAGGCGCGGCAGAAGTACATGTACATTGCATGCCTAGTGCTACTGATCCTGGCGGCGATCATCCTGCCACTGGTCTTCACAATGTGGAACTAACTCCAACTTCAATGCAGCAATCAAAACAGCCTAGGACAGACCCGTGGAAGGCCTAAAGGCAAACCATTTGATCAAATGTTTTATTGACAATGAGAGCTGGGTGCAAGGCCGTAGTGCCTGGAGTAGTGTGTTCTGCCTCTTGGCTACAGCTTTGTCACATGGGATTACTGAATCCATGCTGAACTACGATCACTTGGTCTGAGTATGGGCTTTCACATGATTTGCATGTTCTGTTGACGAAACCAAGCAGCTCACCTAATCGACCACGTGGATATGATGGCCGGCAGCTGCCAGCTCGCTATTAAAGCGATTGGCGCCACCGAAGTATGAGCTCTCTGCAACCAGTGCCTGCGTGTATTGCAGAGCTCACTCTGCAATTCGCTTCGGTGCTCGCACTTCAACTCTCCCAAGCCCCCAACCACCAGCCATGGGCGGACCCTCGACGACTCCCGCGCTCTTTACTCCTTTATCGCTCGGCAGCGTGGAGCTCAAGCACCGTGTCGTGATGGCACCTCTCACGCGCATGCGGTGCGGCGAGGAGGGCGTCCCGAACGACGTCGTGGCGCTGCACTACGAACAGCGCGCGACGGACGGCGGGCTGCTCATCTCGGAGGCCGCCAATATCAGCCCCACGGCTCGCGGCTACTTTGGCGCTCCCGGCCTGTTCGAGGCTCGCCAGGTCGAGGGCTGGAAGGCCGTGACGCAGCGCGTGCACGCCAAGGGTGGCAAGATCTTCGCGCAGCTGTGGCACACGGGCCGCGTCGGGCACCCGATGAACCAGCCAGGTGAGCAGCTCCCGGTGTCGTCGAGCGCCACCGACATGGAGGACGTGACGTCGAGCGCCATCACGCGCGAGGGTCGCAAGAAGCACGTGACACCGCGCGCGCTCGAGCTCAGCGAGCTGCCGCAGATCGCACAGGACTACAAGGCGGCGGCGCAGAACGCCATCGCTGCGGGCTTCGACGGCGTCGAGATCCACTCGGCGAACGGCTACCTGATGGAGCAGTTCCTGTGCGACAAGGTCAACAAGCGCACGGACGCATACGGCGGCTCGATCGAGAACCGCGCGCGACTCATCTTCGAGGTCGTCGAGGCCGTCGTGTCGGGGGTGCCGTCCAGCCAGGTCGGCATCCGACTGTCACCCTACGGCACCACGTTCGGCTGCACGGACTCGACGCCCGCAGAGACATACGGCTACGTCGTCCGCAAGCTGAACGACTACAACCTGGCCTACCTGCACCTGGTGGAGCCCCGCGACGCGCACTTTCGGGGCCCGCTGGTGCCCGAGGGCGGCGTCACGCCCATCTACCGCAAGGTGTTCAATGGCCCGATCATCACGTCGTCGGGCTACAAGCGCCAGGAGGCCGTGGACGTCGTCGAGGCGCAGGGCGCCGACCTCGTGGCCTTCGGCCGCGATTTCATCCACAACCCGGACCTGGTCGAGCGCCTACGCCGAGACGCCCCGCTCAACGCGGGCAACCCCAAGACGTACTACATCTCGCCCGGCACGCCGCTCGAGGTCGGCTACACCGACTACCCGTTCCTGCAGCAGAACAGCAGCAGCAACCTCTAGAAAGCAGGAGCTGTCAAGTAAAGTAGCACTTCAACTTGAACTTTGATTCAACTGGTTTTATCGCTCGGTGTCTCGTTCTGCACGAAAATGAAAATGAGTCAGCGTCCTAATGCATCTCTAGAGCGTCTAGAAGCAGTGAAATGGTGCGAATTGGCTTGCAAATGCAGCAGACGCCACGCCCTCACCCGCGACTTGGCCACGTTGCAACGCCAGTGTCAAATGTCCAACCAGTTCTTGTAAGAAAACGTTCACGCGACCCTGCGAGTACGGCTCCAGCATTGGTGCCGGTGTCGAGGCGCTGCCACATGCGGCGGTTCGTGTAATAGCCCACGTCGGGGGTGCATCTCGATGCAGGTCCTGGATGAGCTGCTCCGTTGCCACAGCAAGATACAACGTGATACAACAATAGTGCTCCTATACAGGGACCCAATCCAATGTTGCTAGAAGGTCGCTTGAGCTGTCCGCCTGCGAGAGCTCCATTTGTGGATCTCCGAGATCCTTCCCCCGACGGTGCGTGCGCTGGCTGTCGCTGGCTGTCGCTGGCTGTGCCCGTGGCGCCTGCTAACCTCGTGGGCTTCTGTGTGTCCCCCACGTACGCGCAGCTGCAGCCCCCTCCAGCCCCCTCCAGCCCAAGCCCAGCCGCCGCCATGCCCGAGACGACGCCCGCACACGACCCGACGCTCGTGGGGCAGGCCTTCATGCGGCAGTACTACCAGTTCCTGGCCAAGGAGCCGCAGAGCCTGCACCGCTTCTACAAGGACGAAAGCCGCTGGTGCCACGGCCGCGGGTCGCGCATGGAGGAGCCCATCGCGGGCCAGCGCGCCATCAACGAGCAGATCCTCAAGCGCGGGTACGCGGGCGCGCGCGTCGACCTGGAGACGGGATCCATCGACTGCCAGGCCTCGCTCGACGGCGGCGTCGTCGTGCTCGTCACGGGCGCCATGACGCTGCCCGGCGCGCAGCCCCAGCCCTTCGTGCAGAGCTTCTTCCTCGCCGTGCAGCCCAAGGGATACTTCGTGCTCAACGACTGCCTGCGCTTCCTCGAGCTCCCGGCCAAGGCCGACAAGGCCCCGACCAAGGCCGACAAGGTCCCTGCCAAGGCGGACAAGGCAGACAAGGCCCCCAAGAAGGACAAGGAGCCCGCGGCAGCATCGCCCGTCAAGAAGGCGCCCGCGAGTCCAAAGAAGCCCGCCACGCCCGCCAAGCTGGCCGACAAGCCCCAGAAGCTGCCGGAGACCAAGGCCGCCGAGCCCGCCGCCGCACCGGCCGCCGCCTCACCCAAGAAGCAGGCCAAGCCCGCGTCCCCGACCAAGGAGAAGCCGGCCGCACCCGCCTCGCCGGCCCCCAAGCCCGCGACGCCGGCCGCTTCGCCCGCCCAGGCCGCCAAGCCTGTCGCTTCGCCTGCGCCGGCCGAGCCAGCGCAGCCCAAGACGTGGGCTGCTCTCTTCTCTGGCCGCGCTGCGACCCCCGCCGCTCCTGCTCCTCCGGCGCCGACCCCGGTGGCTGCCGCGCCGGCGTCGGCCCCCGCAGCGGCTCCTGCTACGGAGGCCAAGACGCCCTCGCCTACCAAGACCGCGGAGGCCAGCAAGGAGGGCGGCCGCCCGCGCTACTTCAGCCTCTTCATTCGCAACGTCCCGGAGACGGCCAAGGACACGGAGCTGCGCGAGCTGTTCAAGAGCTACGGCGCTGTGGCCGGCGTCAACATCGTCTCCGCTCGCGGCTACGCGTTCGTGGACTTCATTGAGGAGGAGTCGATGCGCGCGGTGCTCGCCGACTCGCGTGAGTTCACGCTGCTTGACAAGACGCTGCAGGTTGAGGAGCGGACGGAGCGCAAGGGTGAGTCGACTGGATGGACCTTTTGTTGACAAGTTGGAAACAGAAACTAATATTTGGCTCGATCTGCTTCAACAGAAGGACAGCGTGGCGGATTTCGCTCGGACTCGCGTGGAGGCCGCGGCGGCCGCGGCAGCTTCGCTGGACGCGGCAACGGTGGTCGCACGGGCGAGCGCAAGGACCGCGATGATGCCAAGAAGCCGGTGGCTGCCAATGGCGGACGTGGTTCCAAGGGTCCTCGACGGGGTGGCAAGACCGACGGCCCGACCAGCCGCGAGTAAATTGACAGCCCAAGATGCAGGGATGTCGATGCTCGGGGCAGATCTAGAGCAGGGGGCGACTCAAGCAAGAAGGGAAGGAGGAGACGAGTGAAGCGCAGCTTACAGTGGTGATGGCTGATCGCCACCGCCTCAGGGTCCGGCGCGTTTCGATAGGCTAGAGAGGAGCAGAATAGGTAGGAAACGCACCGATAGCATGAAAGCACATGGGGCAGTTCCATGACAAACACCGAGCAGTAAGGGCACTGAAGCTACGATCCATTGTCTTGGCACCGCACGATCGAGCGATCAGTCGATCGACGCAGCATTCGCTGGCCAGCTTCCAAAAAGAGCCACTCTAACCTACTACTCGAGTACTGCAGCGAGCCGCTGCCATTACTGCGTTACCTGCGCCTCCTTGAGCACGCGCAGAGCCTTCTTCGAGTCGCCCTTCTTGAGCAGCACATACACCAGCAGTTCGAGAGACTCACGGCAGTTGGGGTTCTCACGAACCGCCCGCGTGACGCTCTCCTCTGCATCAGCGTTGCGACCTTGCAGGATCAGAGTAGTTGCGTTGTTGACATGCACACCAGCACGAGCCCGCGATGCCTGTGGACACAAATGAGTTAATTTTTGTTTGTTTTTTCAATCGAAACCAAATAATGAAAAGTCAAGTACCTGTGTGCCAGACTCGCGAGCGTACTCGTCAGCCATAGCGATCAGGTTCCGCTCCGACTGGAGCATCTCTGTTGCCTCCGCAGCTCGCGAGAGCATGCACAAAGCCTCTGCAGCGTACGACCGCGCCAAGTAGCTACAGTTGCGAACTCGCAAGTTAGAACAACCCGTCCTCATAGATTTTTTCAAATAGTACCAGCTTACCCATTGGATGGCGAGCAAGTTGGCAGCGCCAACAACTCGTTCGCGGATGTAATAGCCAAATGCGGCTCGTACATCGAAAGGTACACATACGCCAGGTTGACGAGCGCCTTTTGTCGAATCATATCTAGTGCCTCGCCTCCAAGGTTCTCGCTATCAGCATCTCCTTCAGCACTAGCAATCGGCTGGATACCGGGGATCAGTGGGGAGTTTGCATTGCCATTCTGCGAGACGGTTTCCAGAAGCTGATAGCACAGTAGCACGACATTTTTGAAGCATTTGGCCGCAAACTGCAAGCTCATCTTGGGCATTCCGTCCGGCAGATTTGCTGACGCTGAAACACCGTTCATGGTGCCTGTCCGCGTGTCCGGTACCTCGATCTCCTTTGCAGCTGTAGAAGGCAGAGATGTTGGTAGAATTGCTCGACGGTGTGCACCAGAGCCCGCAATTCCCCGGATCAAGCCACTCTTGTTTCCCGCGATCGCTGTAAGTCTCTGCTCTTGAGCGTATGCTGCCGTGCAGCATTCACCCATTCGCAACCAAAGCTTCGGTCGATTGAACAGTAGCCGCGATGACTCGTGGAAGCAACGGAAAGCTAGAGCGTACTTGCCCTGAAGCAGCAGGTGCAAACCGTTATTGTACATGACTTCGTGATACGGAGAGCTCTGAGAGTCCAAAGATACCGAACGGGTTAGAGAAAAAAAAAAGCAAACGAGGTAATTGAGTGAGAACCGTACAGCAAGAACGATGGGGTCCATCTTCGACGGCTTGGACGTAGCTTGAAGAGCACGGGTAAAGTATGACTGTGCCGCCTTCCGCTGGCCCATTTGAAAGTGGATGCAGCCCATGTTGTTCAAAAATACACTCTACAATGACAGCATTTGCTTGTTAGTCCACCAAAACATCACCAAGCCACGAAAGCGAGTGCTGTACCTCACTGACGGCCTCTTGTGTACACGACGCGAGCAGCTTGATACATTTCTTGTAGTTCTTCTTTAAATACTCAAGGTTGGCCTTCAAGAAGAGCGCAGTAGAGTTCTGCACCGCAAGACTCGGGTGGCTGATGGCGCTAGACGTCTTGTCCGATTCGAGCGCCACTACTGCCGAGGCAGCCGCTGATGCGGATGCGTCGTCCCCCTTGTCCCGCGACTTGATCTCCTTCTGGAAGGTCTCAAGAGCCGACTTCATCTCCTTCTTGGCCGCCTTCAGGTTGCTTTGCAGCAGCATGAACTTGGCGCGGTAGAGATGCAGCCGGAAGCGGAACTCGGTCACATCCAGGCGGCTCTTGCGCTGCGCGTCCGTCTCGACCACGTTCCCAGCCGCGTCGCGCTGCACGAGGTGGTCAGGCAGCTCCTGCACCGTGTTGAACTTGTGCGGCTTCTCGAGGTATGCGAGCACGCCCTGCGCCTTGCGGATGCTGGCGCTGCGCTCGCGCTCCGTGGTGACACACCCTCGGCAGCTGTGCAGCACCACATCCAGGTACAGAAAGCAGACGTGCATGGCGACGTTGTCGTCCACGGGGTCGATGTTGCGGATCACGCTCTCGAGCACGGCGCTGGCCTGCGCGTGCTGCTTGCCCAGGAAGAGCGCGGCCGCGTAGTTGTAGCGCAGGAATGCGGCCTCCTGCGCGCCCGAGCAGCCCGCGTCCTCCCCGTTGTTGTCGCCCGCAGCTCCAGTCGCCGCGCCAGTCTTGGCCTTCTCGTGCTCGGCCTCGAGCACGCGCAGGCCCTGGCGCAGCGCCACCTGCAGCTTGTCGGCGCCGTCCACGCCGGCCGCGAACCGTGCCACGGCCGCGTTGTGGCGCACCTTGAAGTCCTGCTTGGCGTCCATCTCCTCCGCCAGCTTCTCGAGCGCGTCCACAGCCTCGACGTACTTGCCGGCGCTGTGTGTGTGTGTGTGTGTGTTTTTTTTTTTCATCCACCGAGCGTCAGTCCCCTCCAAGCGCAAGCAAAGCCGCCAAGCCGACCGAAGCGGCCGGTGCACGCACTTGAACTTCTGCTGCGCGCGGTGGCTCAGCGACGTCTTATTGTCCTTCCCCGACATGGCTGCGAGCCGCTCCGGAGCGCCAGTCGGCTCCGATTCCGCGCCGATCGCCCGCCTGTCGACGCCTTCGCCCAGCGAGCCCCGCAGCGCAGCGCCGCCGGCAGCCAGGATTCGGTTCTCGGGACTCCCCCTTTTTGTTGTGGCGCTCCCGGCCTTCGTGTGCGCCACGTGAAAATGCAGGATTTCGACCAATCACAGGAGCTACAGTAGTGTATTTATTTCCCCGACTGCAATGCCACATGGGACTTGCAGGGTGCGGAAGATGGAAAGCGCAGCGCGAAACCTACTATGTACCTTGGCCGGCGTGACGGACGGGCCTACGCAAACACGTTCTGCTGCTCTTCCTCGGCCGTGGCCACGTCCTCGTCCGTCGCCTCCAGCGCGCTGAAGTTCATAAAGTGCGTCTTGCGGTGCACCTCGTGGTAGAACTCCTTCGGGTTGCCCAGCTTCAGGTCGTACTTCATGCCCGTGTTGTGCTTGACGCCCATAAAGTTGTAGTTCCACACCTCCTCCTCCGGCACCATGTAGAATCCCAGGAACCGGTCTGACAGCAGCATCTGCACCTTCTCGTAGTGCGTCGGCGCAAAACCCGCGGGGTTCGCGCCGTTGTCCTTGTTCTGGCGGCCCCACTCGTAGCCTGCAGGCGTGAGCTTGTACGCTGTCAGCGAGCACGAGCCCGGCGTGAAGCTGCACGTGATGATGATCGACTTCTCTCCGTCCCATGACGCGTTCTCCGACATGAGCTTCGAGTGGAAAGTCACGTCCTGCGGTGGCAGGTGCGGCAGCTCGTTCGGCTGGGTGTGGATCCATCCAAGAGCCTCCATGCCCTCCAGGTACTCGTGCTCTGGCATGTGAATCGGAATGCTCACGCTTTGGTGTGTGCCGAGCTGAGGAGGCATGACGATGCAGCGAATCTCCTTGACCTGCGGGTTGTCCGGCGGGCTCACACCGTACATCAGACCGCAAATCTGCGTTCGCAGGTCCGACACTGTGATAAACTTGTTCAGCACGTTCTTGGGGAACACGTAGGTGAAACCCGTCTCGCGAATGTCGTCCGACGACACGTAAATGTGGTTTGTGCGCAAATGCAAGTTTGCTGCAGAGATGGCACGCACACGCCAGTCCGTCTTGGACGCGAACGAATGTTGTTCGTACTGGCTCGTCGTGGTAATAACCATCTCATCACCATGCACGTTCACCGTCTTGGTAGTCACTGCTGTAAGCTGGCTCTGCTCGCGCGCCTGCTTTTCGACCTCCGCCACCTGCTGTCGCTGCAATGAAGGCGCCGAAATTTCCATACCCAGAATAATATCACGGATCTCAGACTGGGTCAGTGACGCAACGTTCACATTGTTCTTCTTGCCGTAGTCACCAAGGATCAGGTCCTTCAGTTGCACTTCCACCTTGAGCCACTGTTCGTCGCTCAGCGACGGCCAAATGTGGTGGGGCTGTGTCGTGGTCTCAGCATCAGGGCGCAAGATCATCTTTGTCCGGTCGTTATTCACATGCAATGCTCGCAGGATCAAGATCATTCGCGAGAAGGCTGTGTACGACGTGATGGTGTTCAGCCAGTCATCGTAGATGTTGAACAGCACCATCTGCGGCTCCGTCGCTTTCAAGATCAGGTCACCGAACTTCTCCACCTTCAGGCATGCCTGGAACGGCAGCTGTAACTCGCTACCCTTGATCACAATGTTGGGGAAGTCGAGCAAGTGAACCTCTAGCGGGTCAAGCATTCCCTTTCGGGTCACAATAATCTGCTTGGGCTGTTCTTCAACAGGCAAAGAGCGAATCAGTGCTGCAACTTCTTCTGCGGTCTTCCACTTCGCCAGCTGACCGAGACGCTTTTGCCCAGCCCACACCGACGTGTGAATGATCTTCAGGAAGAGCTGACCAGTGCGAGGGTTGAAGATGAAGATCGCACCGTTGATCGGCTTGGTCGTCAAGTTACCTTCGAACGTCTTGTGAATGGTCACGCGGTACACGTTAGTATCATCCACAAACCAAATGATCTGGTTGGAGAACAGCTCGCCGTAGTTCTGGCTCGACAAGTACGGCTCGGTAGGCTCTGACGAGTAAAGCTGCAGACCCTTGCGGATACGCTCACGAAGAACATACAAAGCTGGATTCGCCTTCATGATCTTGGCCATCGCCTGCTGCATCAAGGGCTTGCAGCCCGGGAACCAGTTGCCGTATCCGCTGTACAGATTGTAGGCAAGGTCCACCGAGAGTAGCACACCAGTTGGCGACGGGTAAATCGTCATGTTGTCCGTCGTGTAGTCTAAGAACTTGGCTCGAGAGTATCGCTCAATATCATGCGAGTCAAAGTCACCCCAACGAAGTTGCACATCGATCCAGTACTTCGTACTTGTTGACCCGTCGTAGCTGTCCTTGGTGTCATGCAAAAGCGTTGGACGACCCATCTGCCACTTGTATGCTGCGAACAGCAAAATGTCAGCGCACGAAGAGTTCATCTTGTACGACTTGCGAGGATGGATCGTTTCCTTCTGAACGTTCTCGATTTCGAGTGCGTCCAGCTCTTGGTCGAACACCTGACACAAGTCCATTACGAGCGACTCGTGGATCTTTTGCCACAAATGTGCGCGGAAGATCTGAATCAGCGAGATCTTGAGTGTCGGGATCTTACCATGCATGAAGATACCCGTCAGATCAAGCTGCACTTGGAAACCCACGTACACGTTCGCGCGATTGATCGTCGGTGACCACCAGAGCGTGAACCGACGGTTGGGGATCTGATTCAGACCGGAGCGCTGAGCATTTGTAAGTTTCTTGTACTTCATACTCTCTTCGAATCCGGACGCCTTCTCCCAGAACAAACCCTCCCACGTTGGGAAGTACGTGCCCTTGAACAGCGTGTGCTCCAGAATACCTTCTACACCACCAAGAGCCTGGATCATATCTGTGCGGTAGTTGTTCAGGTTCCACAGCTTGCCGTCGTGACGCTGGTGTGTCCACCAGAACGGATTCTGGCGGGGGATTTGGTACCGCTTGAAGTCCGTACGCACTCGCCACCCCTTGTCATAGGCCAGCGTATGGCGATCCTTCTGGAACAAAGTGTTGATTCGAGGAATACCACGATCCCACGAATCCTCCAAATCTTCGAGAGTCAGGCGACGATTCTGTGCATTGGCTTCCTGACGCTTGAGCGCATACTCTGCCCACACCCGCTGCGAGTCAATGAACTCGGACTCCCATGGTTGCAGGTAGCGGAACAAGTTTGGGATGAGTTGGTCCTCTTCGTGCGACATACCAGAACGGAAGTGAGTGACACCACCACCGTCCGTCTGCTTTGAGTACCGCAGGTCCGACTGCGGAATCAGCACGTGGCCCATCGACAGCATGCCAAGACCTCCCAATTCCTTCGGTGTATAGAACACCACAGGCGGGAAACGCGAGGGCATCTTCGAGTTCAATCCAATCTTGATACGAGTCTGGATCTTATTCTCGCACTTGACAAGCAAGTCCAGCAACTCTTGAGTCTGCACCACCGACTCGCGGAAGTACGTCATCAATCCAATCAGGGCTGAGTTCCATTTGTTCGCAACCTTTGTGAACGTCGTACTGCCAGACGACATTAGGATCTGACGAATCCGGTTTTCAAATGCTCGCAGGGACTCGTCATCCACGCGTAGGTACGCCTGCGCTGTGCGCTCCTTGGTAGTCTCGTTCTGAAGGATCCACACGCCATCCTTGTGCGAGAACTCCTCGTTCGCAGCTCGAATCTTCGGCAAAATGCGCACTTCAAAGCCTGACATGTTGAACAGCAAGTTCGGGTTGTCCTTAGAGTACACAGACACAAAGCTGTTGTCCCAGTCAAACGTCGTCAGCGAGCGAGGAAGACGATTCTTCATATCCCAGAAGGTAGCACGTCCAAGATTGACATCGTGCTTCATTAGACGCATGCGTGCATCACGTGGCCAGCACTTCTTGTTGTTGTATCCCACCACATTTTCATTGTTAGGGTCGGGGTGCTCCGTCAAGTACCGCTGGATCAAATCTCGAGAATCCTCTGCGTCGAAGCGGAACAGCACGAAGATCCTATCGATGTATCGGGTGTACAGGCGGATAGGATGTCGGGTCTCCGTATCCGTATCCTTGAATGACAAGTACTCGTTCGGGAGCTCTGGCGGACCGGCAATCTCAGTCGCACGCGTTAGTCCCAGAAGCAGCAAGTCAAGAATTAGACCATAGTACTGGAAGATAAACGACCCGAACTGCAGACCACGAATCAGTCCGTACGAGTTCGTGTGCATCATGTCCTTGTACGCGATAACAATGTTGTTCTTTGCTGTCATGTAGTCAGCAATATTGTGATCCAGGATCAGGCGCAGCAGGCGATTCAGCAACGTCAAATCGATCTTCTCGTAAACCTTCTCAAGCTTCGACTCAAGCATCACGACACATTCGTCCTCGGAAGTGTCCCACACATTGTGTAGGTTGTTTACACCCTGGCACCACTTGTACACGAGAAGCGGCGGGGGCTCCGAGTCGCTGGGCTTAATCCAGCTAGGGAAGAGGTGGCGTTTGTCAGCTTCGTACCATAAGTACTGGTCCAGGTACGCGTCCGTGATCTTCTCCAGAGGTTCGATGTCGTAGACAGGAGTCAAGTGGCTGTAAAGATCCATGAACTCGATGTGCACTTCCTTGAATGCACGCTGCGTCAGCAAGTGCCGCTTGATACGGGAAAGAGCCTCGTGCGGGTTATCGTACGCTTGCTCGATCAAGCCAAGCTCTTCACGCTGAGACTGGTTCAGTCGACTGTTGACCGAATAGTTTTCCTTTAGACGTTCCAAGGCCAGGATCAGCAACTTCGTGTCATGCTTGTATGAAAGCGGCGGGAACGGGATGGGTGCAAACTTACGACTCTCCAGCCAGTGAACCGTCGTCGTGTACACCGCCACAGCTTCTTCCGCCGAGACGTACGGTCCGTCCTTGAGGTAGTTGTGCTGGCGTTCCTGCTCAGCCTTCAGCCACAGACGTGTGAGGCGGCCCAAGTTCTTCTTGCACACCGTCTTATCAACCGTCGCGCCTCGCTTGATACGCTCACGATTGTAATGCGCGACGTTAGTCCACCAGTCTGCCTTGGACTTGACATATCGAAGAATCATGTTTTCAATCGGTGCCGGTAGACCAGGAACTTTCCACGGGATGTTCGCCTTCCAGCAACGCCATGCTTCACTCAAGTGCTGCAGAATAGTACGAGCCTTGTTTGCCTTAACTCCTTCCGGCATCATATCGAGGATATCGTGCATCACAGCTGCGCGAAGCTCCAAATCAAAGTGACTTTCGACGCGCTGCTTGGTCACAGTCTTGGCGATACCCTTTGAATGGCGACCCTCGAACTGACGAGCAAGGAGGTTTCCAAGCCAGCGTTCAAGCAGTGGTACGATACCACGAAGGAAGAAGAGCCACACGCGCCAACCCGGTGCCCAGAAACCGCAACCTGGGCCCTTGCCAACCGGGCCGGTATTGAAACGGTAGTAGATCAGGTGTTTCAAGTCTTTGCACATGCGGATCTGACGCATGAGGCGGTACTTGTAGCGGTACATACCCGTCAGCTGGCCAACGTGAGCAAAAATGTATTGCAGACCATCAGCAAGCTGGAACGCATCAACATTGCCCAGGCGATACTGAACATGGGCGTCGACAATCAGCTTGGTCAGACGCAGAATTTCTCGTGTCAAGTGGAAGGCGTTGCCGAAACGCGATTTCTTGCGCTCCTTCGTTGTTAGCGTCTTGATCGGCTTCAGATTGAAGTTGTAGTCCAAGTGCAAGTAGTTCAGGTTCTTGCGGTGGATCAAGAGGTTCAGCATGTTATATCCCTGACGACACACCTGAAGACCAGCCTCAACCCAGTCAAGCTCGGTACTCTGGAAGAACTTGGTCGATTTCAAAGACTTGAAGAGGTACTTCTTGTTGAGCGCCTTTGGCGGCCGATGATGAAGCGCATTCAACACCCAGCACTTCAGCAACTTCTGGTAGCTCACGCGAACTTTCACAGGCTGTCCAGCTGGGCAATGCTCTTGGAACCATTTGTTGACCAGCGGGACGTCGATAGCACGGCGCGTACGGCCAGTTCGCAAGTTAAATGGACGGGGTGCCCAATACAGCGCAATACCGTTCGCAGTTTCGGGGGTGTAGAGGGGCTCGTCCGTCAAGATCGGGTCCACGCCAGCCGGAAGTTGAAAGTCATCTTCATCGTCCTCATCATCTTGCTCGCCATCAACATCCATCTTGTCACTGCGGTTAACGCGGAAGTGCGAAATGGGGTTCACAATCGGGTCAAAGTAGAAAGCCGGAAGGTCCGGGTCCTCCGTCTTGATGTAGCATAGCAGCGGGGTATGATACGGCTGAATATGGACCGACCGCGGGCGGCTGTTGTACAAGAACGGAAACGCGACCTTGTACTCAGTTCGAATCTGGTGGCGGATGATGATTTTGTTGATATCGTTGAACTCATTCCAGTCCTCGTCGTCTTCGTCAAGGTCACGGTACAGCGGTTCGAACTTGGGTCCACCGGGGATCGCAACGTTCAGAGCCTTGGCCGTGAAAAACGACTGCTTGTCGAACAGGTACTCGTAGTTGGGGTCGATGAGGTCGCTAATTAGCTGGCCAGCAAGGCGGTGAAGGTTCGCCATGATCGGCACGGGCAGTCGCCACTTGCGGTAGCTCGGGCCGTTAACGAACTTGGAGTCAACGAGCGGCTTGGAGTCGTAGAACCATTCGATAACCGCCTCGTCGTCATCCTCGTCCAGCTCCATGGCGATGGCCTCGGCCGGCTCAATGTCGAGAATGTTGTCGCCGTAGTCGAGTGGGGGCTCCTCGTCGTCGAAGGGCGGGAAGCGCATGCGCTTAAAGTGTCGGCGGTCGCGCTTCTCGCGGCGCATCATGATCCACATGGTGCCCCACTGGGCCGTGTAGACGGGCTCAATGACCCAGGGGACCTCGTTAACGAACGTGATGGCGCCCGTGATGTGGTAGAGCACCTTGACGTCCTTGACCTGCTCCCACGGCATGGGCATGTTCTCGAGCAGCTTGAAGATGGCGTGCGGCACGTACTTGAGCGCGCCCAGGTAGACGCGCTTGTCGTGGCGGAACTTCTTGCTGCTCATATCGCCGTGGTCCTTGACGATCTTGCGCACGTGCTCGGGCGGCATGTCGTCTTTGACCGACTCGACGAAGCCGAACTTGCGCTTCTCCCCGTACCGCTTGGCGTTCATCTTGGCCCAGCGCCGGCTGCGCTCCTCCAGCTGCCGCTGCCGCTCCTCGGGCGCGGGCGCAGCCGCCGGTGCTCCGTTCGGCGCTCCGTTCGGCGCCATCACTGCCTGGACGCGCGCACTCTCGCACACACAGAGCCCTGCAGCTAGGCTAGCTGCACTTTCTCGCGCTTTGCCGCCCCCAGCAAACAGTCGCCTCGGAGGGCGACCACGAAAATCCCAGGGCCACGTACGCTGTATGAGACTGCGCACGGTACAGCATAGATCCCGAAAAATTGTGAAAAAGTATATCCTGATGATCTCACTGGTGCGAACCTAACTATTATGCTGAGATTAGTATTATGTTAGACTTTCACAAAGAGTACTATGCTCAGTTTATTTACAGACTACAAATGTTGTAACGTTAACTGCAACGCATACGATACTGTTCTGGAATGGATCTGGAAGAGCCGCCCAGGTGGTGCCGACAGCCATGGAGCGCAAGCAGCAGCAGGCGGCGAGTCCCTTGGCGACCGCCGGTGGCGCCAGCAGCCCCGGCGGCGCGCGCGAGCCGCTGGGCGAGATCCCGCTCCGGCTGGCGCTCGGCGGGGCGATGCTGGCGATGGGCGCGGCGGGCCAATGGGAGCTGGGTACTGTAGGCGCGTCCGTCGTGGCCTCGCGGGTGGCGGCGCTGACTGACGGCCGTGAAGCGCAGAGCACTCGCCGCTGCTGGAGACCGCTGGGCGCGCGCGGGCGCTGGAGGAGCGCAACGCGCAGCTGGAGGCCGAGAACGCGCAGCTCCGCGCCAAGTGCGCGCGCATGGCCGACGAGGCCAACATGGACAAGTTCAAGTGCCAGCTGCTGGTCGAGATGGTGCGGCGAGCGGCTCCAACCTGCAGCCTATCGCAGCGAATGTGAGTTAACAATGGTTGTTGGGCAGCTCGCGGTGGCGACGCTGGATGAGGAGCGCAGTCGCGGCGAGGCCCAGCAGGAGAAGGCGCGCGCCTCGAGCCTCCAGAGCGACGTGGTCGCGCTGCTGGAGCAGGCGCGCAAGGACGGTGTGGACGTACACAAGCTGGCGGCCGCGCTGCCGCTGCCGCTCAACCCAGCGCCGCAGTCGCAGCCATAGCCGTAGCTTCAGGATCACAGGCGGCGTGCGCACCCAAGGCGCTCGACAACAGCGAGCGACGAACATCCAGCAGGTGTAGCCACCGCCGCAATGTTGGATGCATGATACAGTCTGCACAGTGGGTTCCCTCGACAAACAGAAAGCGCGATCTCAGCCGTCCGCCTCTCCGCTAAAGTATAGTGTCATCTCGCCTCGCCTTGACGAAGCATCAAAATCGATACCTGAACGGGTAGCGAGGTGGCGTCTTACTCCGTGTGGGCCACACGCGCGAGAGAGTCAGGCCGCCGCGGTACGCATACAGAGCGCAAGTCAGGGCTGGCGGCAGCCTCCCTTTCCGCCCACAAGTCAAAGCGAAGCAAGCAAGACCCGCCGCCTGTCTCGCCGTCACCTCGGCGGCCGTGCCCTGCTGCAGCCCGCGACCGTCGGACGCCTCGCCCGGCGCGGCTCACTCGGCAACCCGCAGACTCTCGCGCTCCCGCAGCGGTCGACGCCCCGAAGGCCGCGCTTTTACAGGGACAAGAGCGACAAGAGCGACAAGAGCGGCGTATCAGAATGGGCTCGTGCCTCTCCAAGTCGGACGCGCCCAAGGGCAACGCGTACGCGCGCGACCCGCAGCCGACGCGGCCTAGGCCGCAGGACGTGGGCGCGGCCGAGCACAAGGCGCCGCCCGCGCCGTCGCAGCCCCGAGACCCACGCGGAGACCGAGACCGAGAGCGCATGCGGAACGACACGGTCAACTTCCCCGATTTCAAGGACCGCGAGAAGAACGTGGTCGAGACCATGCTCGAGAGCAACAAGGGGCTGCGCATGGCCGAGATCAGCTTCCACGACCTCAAGCTGCAGAAGATCATCGGCGCCGGCGCCTTCGGAGAGGTCATCAAGGGCACCTACTGCGGCACGCCCGTGGTCATCAAGCGAATGCTGCGAAACAAGATCGACGAGAACAACCTGCGCATGTTCGGCGACGAGATCCAGCTCATGATGAACCTGCGCCACCCCAACATCGTCCAGTTCATCGGCGCCAGTTGGAACTCGTACTCTAACATGTGCGTTCGAGTTGCTCGAGCTTACTGAGTAGGTACATGTTGCTGACTGATCGCTTCTTGCGCTATGTTGCAGTTGTTTCGTGACCGAGTTCCTGGAGCGCGGCGATATGTTCGCAGTGCTGCGGAACCCAGAGAACCGTCTGACGTGGGCCAAACCCATTCTACGCATGACGATTGACACGTCGCGCGGTATGGCGTACCTTCACAGTATGAAGCCTCCGATCATCCACCGCGACCTCAAGAGTATGAACATCCTCGTCAGGTACGATTGAACTGCTCGACCTGTTTTCATTGAGTAGTCTTGCTTATGCTGTTGTTTCCCCCCTAAACTTTCAGCTCGACGTGGGGAGCCAAGGTCAGCGACTTTGGGCTTAGCCGGGAAAAGTCTGTCGATGAGACGATGAGCGTGACTGGCACACCGCTGTGGCTGCCGCCTGAGATGATCCGTGGAGAGCGATACACTGAAAAGGCAGACGTGTACAGCTTCGGCATCGGTAGGATTGCATATTGATGTACACATGCTCTCCGAAATGTTTTCACGATCTGACTGATCACGCGATTGACCAACAGTGCTGGCGGAGCTGGACACGCGCAAGATCCCGTACCACGACATCAAGGCGAAGGGGGCCCGCAATAAGAAAGTGTCGGGCAGCACGCTCATGCACATGGTGGCGTACGAGAATCTGCGGCCATCGCTCAGCCCCAACTGCATGGACAGCGTTCGCGACCTCTTTACGCGGTGCACATCGGACGACCAGAACATGCGTCCGACGTTCGAGGAGATTGTCCAGTTCCTCGAGAACAACGTGCGCAAGGAGACGTTGCTGCGCGCGGTAAGCTGTTGCATTCGGTCTTGCTGTGTTGTGTTGCCGACTCTGACTCGTTCCTTCCTGATTGCAGCAAAACGAGCAGCAGTTCCGCATTGAAGAAGAAGGCCAGGACGAAGACCTGGACGACGTGACTCCCGAGGAGCTCGGCGTGCATCACGTGACCAAGTACGTCGACTAAGCCCGCCACGCGAACGAAAGCGTGCGCAGTGCTCCGCCCCATCTCCACAAGAATGCTATTACGTGGCGTCCATTCGGGCTCTGCATGTAGACCGATCACCGCCACGCTCTTGTACTACCTCCGGAGGGCGCTTCTCCCTCTCGCAACGGCCACCCGGCATAACGCAAACAAACACTGCACTATATATTACTCCCCGTATTCGATCGAGTAGATGAACATGACTCTGTTGCTTTGCGTCTCGAAGGTGTCGGTCTTCCTGCGCATGACGTCTCGATGAGCTCCACGTGGCCATTGTGACCTCTTTCTTTACATACTTTCAGCATCATGCTGACTTGTTTAAAACAAAATTATCTGGTATTACAAAAACCAAGTTCAAATGGATGATTAGAGCATCAAGAAACCCGCGAGAACGCATACGTCGTAGGCTTCGGCAAGATCGCTCGCTTCGCCACTTTCGCTTCTCGCGGCTTCAGGTCAAGCTCGCCCGACTCGCTCTCTCGCATGTGGAAGAAGCTGGCGCTGACGCTGGCGGCCGGCGCGCTGGCCGCCGTGGCGCAGGCGTCGGACGTGGTGGTGCTGGCTCCGGGCAACTTTTCGGACGTGGTGGACGGCTCCAAGCACGTGCTGGTCGAGTTCTACGCGCCGTGGTGCGGCCACTGCAAGAACCTGGCGCCGACGTACGAGGTGGTGGCCACGAGCTTCAAGAAGGAGAAGAGCGTGGTGGTGGCCAAGGTGGACGCGGACGCGCACAAGTCGCTTGCGGGCGAGTACGGCGTCACGGGCTTCCCGACGCTCAAGTACTTCCCCGCCGGGTCGACGGACCCGGAGGACTACAAGCAGGGCCGCAGCGAGGACGACTTCGCGGCCTTCCTCAACGACAAGGCCGGTACGCGCGTGCGCATCGCGCACGCTCCCAGCAACGTCGTGGCGCTCGGCTCGGCCGACTTCGACGCCGAGGTCATCTACTCCAAGAAGCACGCCATCGTCGAGTTCTACGCGCCCTGGTGCGGCCACTGCAAGAAGCTCGCGCCCACGTATGAAGAGGTTGCCAACGTCTTCTCGGGCGAGGACAACGTGCTCATCGCCAAGGTCGACGCCACCGAGCACGGAGACCTGGCCGCGCGCTACGGCGTCAAGGGGTACCCGACCATCAAGTACTTTGCGCCGGGCGCCGACGACCCGGAGGACTACTCGGAGGGCCGCGACAAGCAGTCGTTCGTCGACTTCATCAACGAGCAGGCCGGCACCCACCGCACGGCCGACGGCGGCCTCGCCAAGACGGCCGGCCGCGTCAAGGAGCTCGACGTCATCATCTCGGCCAACGGCGACGTGACCACCGACGTGCTCGAGCAGGCCGAGGCGCTCGTCGAGAAGCTCGATGGCGACGCCGCCAAGCACGGCAACCTGTACGTCAAGGCCATCAAGAAGATCCTGGCCAAGGGCGACAAGTACGTCGACGCCGAGATCAAGCGCCTCGAGGGCATGCTCAACAACGACAACGTGTCCCCGCAGAAGAAGACGCTCTTCGCGCTGCGCAAGAACATCCTGGAGGCCTTCAAGGATGACGCCACGGCCGAGGAGTAGAGCGGAACGTATGCACGTGACCGAACGGCGGTAGTTAGGACCTTACGTACCCGTGCTGCCGATTGTCTTGATGAACACGACGCGTTTCACAACTTGCATCCCATCAACCAAACAGTTTGATACTGTAGCACGTTGTGTGGCTAATTTCCTGTGATTGATTCATCCATTTGCCAGTATCTGCACCCTCGCGCAGCGCCGTGCCCACTCTATAAGAAGGCGCGTTGCGTGTACTTCTCGCCGCCGCGATTCGCACCCCTATCGTCCTAGTTCGCTCTCCGCGCCGATCTCTTCCTGTCCCTGCTACACCGACGCCATCTCCGACAAAGTGCTGCGTAGCTTTTCAGCAAAGCCGTTGAAGTCGACGACGACCCCCTTCTCTGCAGGACAGCTTGGTACGCGCACGCCGCTTGATGAGCTTTGCATCTTGACCGACCGATCCTGATTAGAAACAAACAACAAATATTAGTTCGAATCCCAGCCCATCCAAAGGTGCGCGCTCGCAGTCCACACCTCCAGAAAATAAATATCTACGTCGCAACGGTCTCCGTACGATAGACGCACTTGCGTCTGCGAGCGTGGAATCAGGACCAGCTCTGCGGCGACAAACGACTTGTCGTCGCCGCCATATGACTTCTCTGCATAGTATCCTTTGTCTTCGCCTGGCAGCTTGAACTTGTATCCAAGCTTCATTCCCTTTCCGCCCTTCTTTCCGCCCATGCCTCCACCAAATGACTTTGATGGTCCAGCCTCGTCCTTGATCGGGTCATGACGGTAGTATTTGGCGCACAGCAACTGGGACTCTACGACGCTCGCGAGGATTCCCATGGGAATGCACGTGCGTTCGAGCGCCTCAAGCAATTGAGCCGGGTCATTGTGTCCATTCAGCGACGACTGAATGAAGTGCATGAGAGGATGTTCGGCCTTGTGGCTGTAGTTGACAACAAAGCCCATCTTCTGCTTAAACTGGATCGTGACGCGGTACGTGATCTTGCCATCAGGTGTAGAGCCAGCAGCCACGCAAGTTCGCGGGTTCTTGGCGCAGCAAGCAAGCACAATAGCAAATGGATCGGCACTCTCGACGTAAAAATGGCCATCTTCCTTGATGTCGTTCGTGTAACGACCAGCTGCCGCCATGATCTTTTCAAGCTTCACAGCCAACTCGCACAGCGGCTTGACGACGCACACCAGCTCAACCATGAATATCTCGAGTGGGTTTTCACTCATTACGTCGCTCGCAAAAACTGCGTTTGGGTACTTAAATATCAGTTGGCCGCGAGAGTTAACGTGATGCGAGCGTTCAGAGAGCAGATGTTGTTTGGGATCCTTCGCTGCGATAAAAGTGAAGGGCGGATGAGCGAGTTGCAAGCTCAGCTCGAAGCCCTCTTTGTGGCGCAAGTGACCCTGAATCGCAAGGATCTTGAGCGGTTCCACGTTGACTTTCTCTGGGAATGAGAGCGTCACAACCTGGCCACCTGTTCCAGGACCACCACTAGTTCCCGCTTCACCTGAGTACCGAATCCGAGACTTTCGTCGCCGCGCAAAGTTGACGAAATGTTGCAGTTGGATACGCTCGCTGCACATATTGATCACATGTAGCAATACCGTGGCAATGTGTGGCGCAGAGCTGGTTTTCCGAGAATACGATCGGCGGCTGATATCCTCAAAACCAAAACCTTCATTCCCCAGCAAGTGTCGCTTTGCAGGTCGGCTGTCGCTTGACGCATCGCGATAGGAGCGCTTCTTAGTACTGGAGTGCAGCCCACTCAAGGTCAACTCATTCCTTCGGTTCACAGACGCGTGCAAGTCTTCGTGTTTGAATGCAGAAAAGCGCTGAATAAACTGTACACCAGCGGCTTGGTTCCCGATCCCAGCACTGGTTTGCAGCAACGAGAAACACGGCAGCCTCACATACTCGTCCATCTCGGAATCGTGCAGGTTTGCGGCGCTATTCCCCATGCCTTCAGGCTCACTGTATTTGTCAATTTCCACAACCAAATAACAGGTAGACTCCTTCGACGTCGTAAGCTGGAAATACAGTGCCGACTCGGATATAGAAAAGTCTTCTGTCTGCGCACCATGCTGTTGACGGAACATAATATAACGTTCCCAGTTCAACGACACGTTTCGCAACACTTCGATTTTCTTGAATGACGAACCGATCAGAGTCATTTCGTGGACTGCAATCTCACACAGAGCCTTGCGCACCGCCACATGGATTATTTCTGTCGCCCGCTCAGCCTTACCGTCTCCCGATATCAAAGCAAAGTCGATAGCGATCTTGCCTGAACGTGAGCTTGGCGCTGCAACTTCAATTTTACACTGAGTGTTCAGCACACGCTCGAGCTGGCTGATACTAGCTTGAACAGATGCATTCTTGGCTGCTGCCAGGCAATTCGCGACAAACCGGCCTTCACGAATGTCGAAAGATACTTCTAAAAAGTGTTTGAGGCCACCAATATCCGATCGAGAAATGCGAAGACTCGAGTTTGAGCACAGCAGCGTGACGTTTTCTCCAGAAATAAGCTGCGTTTGAGTTTTCTTCTCATCAGGGGAGTCGACGATCAGCAGCCGGCCCAACGAGAAAAGCGATGCTGCAACGTGCGCATTCATAGCAGCCACCAACAGGTTCTCGGCGCTAATCTCAAAAAGGTTTGACGGAATCATGAGGTGATCCAGCAGAGCGGCACGATGCGGGAGATTTGGAGGCAGCGACGGACTCAGGTTAATCGAGAGTAACTTGCTTTGAGTCGGGTCTGAGCTTAACCGCACACACAGACTTGAGTCGGGATACGGCGGAAGTGTGCTACCAGCTGCGTCGCCGGATTCAGCGAGCTGGGCAAGTAGTCGCTGCTGGTCCGTCATCGTATCAACGCCGCTTTCATTGCGCGCACACGCCCGCGGCCAGTAGCACAGGTCGAGCACGTTGTGGTCCCGATGGTACTTGACGAGGATGCGGTTTTTCCATCGGCCTTCCATGAGGAGCTTGCCTTGCAAGAACAGCATCTGGAGCGCGAGCGACGAGCAGAACTCGCGCATGACCTTGAACGCGTCGACGAAGGGTGTGTCGGACTTGTTCATGGTGCGCTGCACGAGGTTCTTGAGGTGATTGTAGTGCGCGGGCGTCGGCGCGGTCGAGTGCATGATGCGCAGCGCGTTCGTGGACGCGGCCTGTGAGTGCTGCTCGAAGGCTGCGTCGTCGGTCAGCGCCGTGTTGACGCTGACGACTCTCCACAGCGAGTCGGCCTCCTTGCCCTGGATGGTGAGCACGATCTCGAACTCTCCGGCGGCCTGACAGGTGACGAACCCGTCGCGCAGGTCGATGCTGGAGAACTGCTCCGGGATCTCGGCCTCGATGAGGCGGAAGCGGATGAGGTCGTCGACCTCCCTGGCGGCCTCGCGCACGTCCACGGTCGGGAGCTCGCGCGCGAGCATGGCGTGCTTGGCGATCTCTGGGAAGCGCAGGTAGCTGCCGCCGTAGAGCACGTCGACGGCCGTGCTGAGGTCGTAGCGGCGCTCCTTGGCGCGGTTGAGGTCCGCGTGCATGAAGAATAGCCGGTCGTGGGTCTCGTTCACCTGATCGCGGTAGTTCTCGGCCTGCCCGAGCAGCTCGCCGCACTGGGCCAGCAGCGGCGCCTGCACCGACCACTTGAGCACGGCCAGCAGCTGCGCGAACCGCGCGCGCGCCGCCTGCAGCTGCTGCACCAGCGGCTCGCGCCGCTCCTCCTCGCGCACGCCTGGCAGCTGGTGCACCAAAGCGCGCAGGTCCTCGTAGCTGCGGTCCACGGCGCGGTGCACCAGCTCCGAGGCCTTGACGGTCGCGCGCGGCGCCGGCGGGAAGTCCCCCATGCTGCTGCCTGTGACTGCTGCCTGCGGCTGCCGTTAACGACTCCAAGCTACGCTCGGATCGGGTTCAAGCGCGGGTTCTACGGGTTCCACGGGCTCCACGCCTGGCGCTTGCGGCGCGCGCAGCAAATTCGCGAGTGACGGCCGGCGCTTTGGCTGTGGCGCCCGCCCGACCTCGGAAAGAGGGGGAAATAGACGCCGGTGGCGCGAAGGTGCCCGCAACTAGGCGGATTTTGCAAATATGACCACGGACACCTTCGATGCTGAACGAATGTTGATGGCGGTGAGGTTCGTGACTGGCCCAAGGTGCTGTTCGTCATCGTGCGAACGACGTGATTTTCGTCTGACTTGCCGATCCGGTTCTGTGCTCTCACATTGCAAGCACCCACATCGAATTGGAGCATACTAATTGTCAAGGTTTATTTATCAAGATCCGCTCTTGATCAACGAAACGCCGGTTGTTGATTGACGGAACCCAAGTTTTTCTGAAAGCAACTTAGTGATTGGGCTTCACTCTGCCGTTCGCCCGCTGGATAATTCACTTGTCAACCTTGATAATAACCAGCGTGAACGGATTCGAGATCAAGTGCTATAGATCGTGCCATCCGCCAATCTGCACAGCTGGGCGTACACGAAAGTCAAAGCTATTCAAGCGGATCGGTTTGGCTCCTAGAGCCATTTGAACATTTTGGAAACAATCTACAGACATCACACTAATTTGTGGGTGCATTTGAAATCATGCTGCCTCCTTCGTGCATGCCGATTGTTTCTTTGAAACGTGACAGTAAATTGTGTCCTTCAGTTCGCTTATGCATTTAAGCATTCGTCCATGGCAGTGTTGTCATCCACACTTTGCATTCCTTAGCTTTTGGACAGATACCAGCAACGCAAAAGGATACGATAAAGCAACCACGACATTTCACTGTAAAGCCACTTGACTACTTGAAGACCTTGCTGTCGGCGATCGGGCGGCCCTCGAGATCGTCCTCGTTGCACCAGTAGGCGGCGATGCGGGCCTTGTTCTCGGGCGTCAGCTCCGTCACGCGCTTCCACGTGTAGTACTCGGCGTCAGGGTTGGCCTCGATCATGTGCTTCTCCGAGTCACCTCGGAAGAGCCAGCAGCCCGTGATAATAATCTCCGAGCCCTCGGCACCGCACACGTCCATGACGCCGAACGCGAACTTGCGCATGGCCTCCGAGCGCTGCAGGAAGCCGCTGACGGCGTTGCACGTCATGAAGAGCTTGGTGTTCTCGTTGTTGTAGTTGTAGTCGCAGAACCAGAGCGAGTAGCCCTCGGCGTCAAACTTCTCCCAGAACCACTCCATCGCCTTGGACAGGTCCTTGGTGTTCGAGTACTCGACCTTCCACGCGTCGAGCACGAGCGGCGAGGGCTTCTCGCGGTTGAGGACGGCGAGCGGGTGCTCGACCTTCTTGGGCTTGGGGGCCTCCTCCTCGACGGTCTCCTTCTTCTCCTTCTTCTCCTTCTTGGGGGCGGCGGCCTTGGCGGGTTTCTTGCCCGAGTCATCTCCGTCAGCGCGCAGGGCCGTGTCGATGAGCGGCACGTCACCAACGACGGCCTGGAATTGCGGCTGGTTGACGAGTGTCGAGAACCAGCGGTTGACGGCGGCGAAGGGCTTGCGGAAATCCTTGTCGAGCACCATCTTGAAGGGGTAGACGAGCGCCGAGGCGATGACGACGTCGGCGAGCGTGATCTGGTCGCCCACGAGGTACGTGCGCAGGTGCAGGTGGTTCTCGAGCACCTGGAGCGCCTTCTTGACGTCCTCCTTGGCCTTGGCCTGCACGGCGGCGTCGAACTTGCCCCAGCCGAAGAGCGGGTTCATCCACGCCGAGATAGCGCCCTCGAGCTCGTGGGTCGAGAACTCGACCCACTGCTCCACCTGGCCGGCCTCGAAGAACGTCTGGCCGTAGAGCCCCGCGTCCGGGCGCAGGCGCGCCACGTAGCGCGCGATGGCACCGCTCTCGAAGATGGTTCCCTCGGGTGTCTCGAGCAGCGGGACCTTGCCCACGGGCGTCTTGGCCAGGAACGCCTTCGACTTGATGTCCGTCTTGAAGTCGAACGCCGGCAGCTCGATCTCGACGCCGTTGAACTCGGCCGCGATCAGGATCTTGAACACCCGCGGGTTGCCCGGGTACGTGTACAGCTTCTGCGCTCGGGGCCAAGACGGCGTTAGCGCTCCGTACGCAGCTGCGAATTCACGGAGGAGAGAGATAAACGCACCAGCGCCATATTGGAGGAGGGGGCTTCTTGGAGGATCTTTTGCAAGTGACCAGCGTTTTTCCATGCATTACGGACCACATTCACTCTGATGTGGTTGAGGCTGGGAATTTCAGACATTGTGACACCTGTGAACTGTGTACTCGGAGTAACTTGCTTTGAGCTGCATAAAGCGTGAGCGGTAAATGTGTAGGCTTGTCGCCACTTAATAAGGTTTTGGCCATTCTCTCACCATCAGAAACGTCCAAGTTTGGTGGTGGATCACCGAGTTCAGCACGACATGTTGCTTGTGCAGCACGAAAATGAGTACCTCTGTGAGGTGCCGCTTTTGTTGGTCGCTGCAGATAACGCTCGCGTTTATCGCTACAGTACCGCAGCGTAGGTTGTGCGTGAGATGCGAAAGACTTGACCGCAAGTGGGAATCACATGGAATCCGGTCGAAAGGTGAGGCATGTGCATCTCAACGACCTTGGCTGAATCGAAGCTGGAAACTGCACGAATCAACGTCTCTAAGTTCGTGACCAAGTAGTTGTTGGAGAATCGGCCACGCGCTCATCGATGGCCTGCACGGGAATCAGCGGCAGCTCGAGGCCATTTTTTTGCCAAAACGTCGAGCTGCCCAAACGCGTAAAGCTTGTCACCTGTGACCAAGACGAAGCCAGCAAAAAGTCATGACGGTACGTGGCGCGTTTATCTCGCTGTTACTATGGGTTCACTCTTCAAAGCTCAACCCAGCGCCAACGTTGAAGGAGTCATGCTGGCCAAGCCCGACAAGGCCAAGCGCCGCCGACTGTCGCTCTACGCGGTCCCCGCAGGCGACGACAGCGTGCTGAGCGGCGCGCGTACCGTGCTACATCGCGCGGACACCCGCGTGGGGGCGCTGGGCCACGCGGCGGCGCTCGTGTCGGCGTTTCTGTGCTGTCCGCGGCGCTGGGCGCTCGAGACGGCGGCAGAGCGCGGGTTTGTGGGCCTCGCGTGGCGAATCGCGAGGGAAATGGCGGCCGACAGCGCTTCGAGCGAGTTCGCGAAGCGCGGAGACGCCCAGCGAGGCCTGGAGGCGGCGGCTGCGGCCGGGAAAATCGACCTGATGGACTTTTTGGCCGACTCCTTCGGCGCGTACGTCTCGCCAGCGGTCGTGTCGGGCGCGGCCAAGAGAGGGCACGTGGACGTGCTCAAGTGGTGCTTGCAGAAGATCCCGCCGCTAGATGCGGACAAGATGGCCATGTACTTCACCCGCGATGCACTCGGATTTGCCGTTGACAACGGACACTGCGACGCAGTGGCATGGCTGCTGAAGCATCGACTACTGGAAGAGCAGGACGGGTCGATGATTGTGCGCGCGGCTCAAGCTGGTCACCTCGACGTCCTTGAGCTGCTGTATGAGCGGTTCTCTTCTCACGGTCTCGTCGATTCGATCGGAACGGAATGTCGATGCGCGATGGACATGGCTGCAGGCGGCGGACATCTGCATGTTGTGCAGTGGTTCCACAATCGTACTCCTCATGGATGTACGCCCAAAGCGATGGACTTTGCAGCCGCCAATGGCCATCTTGGCGTTGTGCAGTGGCTTGATGGACATCGAACGGAGGGCTGTACGACGGCAGCAATGGACCGCGCCGCTGAGCACGGACATTTGGAGATTGTACAGTTCCTCCATGAAAACCGCGAGGAAGGGTGCACAGACGACACTATGGATTTCGCTGCAACCAATGGGCACCTGGATGTTGTCAAATTTCTTCACGAAAACCGTCATGAGGGGTGCACCGTTGCAGCGATGGACCAAGCAGCAAGGGAGGGTAAACTCGAACTGGTACGTTGGCTTCACGCCCACCGAACTGAGGGATGCACGGAGGCAGCAATGGACACAGCAGCAAGCGAGGGTTATCTCGACGTTGTCAAGTTTCTTCATCACAATCGCAGCGAAGGTTGCACACACGAGGCGATGGACTTGGCGGCAGGTGGAAATCACATGGAAACCGTTGTTTGGTTGCATGAGAATCGAAAAGAAGGCTGCACGACAGAAGCGATGGATCTCGCCGCTGATAATGGCCACCTGGCCATGGTTCGATGGTTGCATGCCAATCGCATCGAAGGCTGCACATCTAGAGCAATGGACTCTGCTGCGAGAAATGGCCACCTTAAGGTACTATGTTATCTCCATTCGAACGGTATCGGAAGCTGCACCAAGAACGCGATAGATAGTGCTGCCTGGCACGGTCATCTGAACGTACTCGATTGGCTCTTTGAAAATCGATCCGAAGGCTGTTCGAAGCGCGCGATGATGCTGGCGGCAGCGCACGGGCACTTGGACGCCATCAAGTGGTTGGACGAAAAGTACCCCAACTCTCACTCTGCCGGAGTTGCAGGCTCCGCCGCTGCTGGTGGTGAGCTGCGCATCCTCGAGTGGATTCGCCTCCGCTATCCCGAGTGGATAACTGCCCACATCATTTCCAGAGCCGCTCATGCCGGCTTCCTCGAGGTCGTGCAGTGGGGCATGCACTACTTCCCGTCCGTCCAACTCGAGGACATGCACCGCCCGGGCTCATTCTCCGGCCCGCAGATCCACGTCTCGCAGTGGCACGAAGCAAATCGACGTTGACAAGCCAAGCTTCTTGAAAAAAAAAGTATTCATCCGTTTCACGGTTCGTTTCTCTTGGTTTCTGTATGCCCACAAACTTCCAGGCTCGCAACAAGTTTCGCGCGCCAAAAAGCCTTTGAGCCAAAAAGGCCGAAATGCTGCCAACCGCCGCGCCACCGCCCGTCGGGACGCTGCGCTTCCTCCAGTGGAAGCAGCAGCGCGACCGCGACCGCCGCCAGCAGCCCATGGCCGAAGCCGCGCCGCCCGCCTCAACGCCAGCCACGCGACGGGAGCGGCGGCTGCCCACGCACAGCGAGGAGGAGGACGAGCTCGTCGGGCTGCTGCGCGAGCGCGAGTGGCGGGAGCGCGTCGCGCGCGCGACTGGCGAGAGCGAGCGCGACCAGCGCCCCGGACGGCGGGCGCGCAGGGCCACGGCGCCCGCTACTGGCGAGAGCGAGAGCAAGAGCGAGAGCGCGCGCCGCAGGCCCCAGCGCCGGCCGTTCGGCAGCGCTCCACGCGTGGAAGTTGCACCGCAAAGCAGCGATCTGGACGCGCTGCTGGGCTTCCGGCCGGCGGCGTCGAGTCGCTGGCGCTCCATGCGGCGTCAGGAGGACGCGGGGCCCGAGCCGCTGTGGCTGCAGGAGGAGGCCGAGGCCGACCGGCTGCTCGAGCAGGCGGCCAAGACGGACGACGGCGAGCGCAGGGACCTCTGGGACGACTTCTACGTGAGCTCGACTCGGACCTCGCGGCAGCTGTCGCCGCTGGACAGCGCGCGCGCCAGCGTCGAGCGGCCAGCGAGCGCTGGGAGTCGAGGGCTCAAAGATGCCGCCTCGGCGATAAAGGAGGCGGGGGCGGAATCGTGGAGTCCGAACATCACGGACGACGTCGACAGAGCCATTCGCCGCCGGCGGTCGAGTGGATCCGGCCTCGCCGACGGCAAACAGCAAGAGCGCGCTTCAGAATTGAAGCCGATGGTGCAAGAACGAGCAGAGGAGTCGGTAGATGCGAGGACACCAGGTTCAGCAAGTGCTGTCTCACCAACACCAAGTAGCTCTCTGTCATGGGCCGCTCTAGTTGATCAGAAGCGCATACTCCGTGAGTCGCTGCCCCCTTGGAGCGTGCGGGTTTTGACCGGGTGCATAGCTATCGGACTCGGAGGCTTCTTTATGGAGCAGCTGATGGAGATCGTGGGCATCTTCTCCAGAAGCACGCCATTTACATTGTCGAGAGCAGAGCAAGATCGAATGCATGCGCGCCTTGAAGGGCTTCAGAGCGAGCTCCGTGGCTTCCGTTCGGCTGCATCAGAGATTGACTCGCATTCACAAAAAGTGTTCCAGGAGGTCCGCCACCATTTGGATAGAATGCGGTACGAGCGCGAGCGCCACCAGGATATGGTCGCCAAAGAGATGCACGAGCTTCGGCGCTACATTCTCCACATGACATACGAGATGGTTGAGCACGAGCGTGAGGTGATCCACGAGAAACTCAAGGAGATGATCGGTGAAAAGTTTGCAGAGGAGACTGTGTCTTCACAAGCAAACGAGTCCTCAACGGAAATTGGTGATGACGATGTAACAGGTTCAGCCCATCAGGATCCGATAGATGACTCCATGGACATTACTACTGATCGACAACCCCGTGATCCAAGCAAATTGGATGAAACCCGCCCGCTTGTTACCCCTCCTGCAGAAATTAAAGAATCTACTACTGGTGAAGATTCGCCTGTTCGAGTAGACCTTGTTCCCACTCGTGTGATTTCGAAATCGGACCCGATCGAGACTTATGCTGCAGCTACTGTTGAGCCAGTGTACAACCCGCCAGCCCCAATCCCGATATCTGCCAAACCTTCGAAGCCCATCAAACATTCCACAGCTGCTGCGGCGCGAGGCATGCTGCTCATGTCGTGGCCACTCACAGTGGCACTGACTGTCATGATCCTTTTCGGCGCGTTCATCAGCATCCGGCTGCGCCATAAAACCCGGCGTAACCCCCGGGCTTTGCAGCAGCGTCAGCGGCAGGAACGCCAGCGCTTTTTCTCGCCGTCGCGCCGATCAACTTCTTATGAACAAAAGCAAGAGGATGGGTGGGAGTCGGCTGGGTCTGAATACAGCGTCGAAACGGTGGCTCTAATGACGCCAGTTAACAGCGGGGGAGAAGAGGATGAAGGCGAGGAAAGCGAATTCAGAGATGGTATTAGTGAGACCTACGATGATGATCGCTCCGAATTCAAGAGCTTTGCAAGTAGTTACGGCTCGAGCGAGGCGGATGACGAGGATAACATGTCCGAGGACGATGTGCACGAGCCGTCAAGCGACGACGAGCGCCGTCAAGAAATGGTGGAGGAGTGGGATCGAATGGAGGACGAGGAAGAAGACAATCAGGGTGACCTGGACAACCAAGAGCAAGAGCTGACACATAGAGAAACAGTCGTCGATTCGCCCATTGTGTTTCGCCGCGAGTCGTCACCAGAATCGGACCAAGCGCCAGTGTACCGCATGGCAACAGCCGAGGTGGGTTGCTCGATGTCAATTGGTGATGGATAATGTTTTCGCGATGATGACTAACTTCTATTTGTTTCTCGTGCAGCGGCGATTCCAGTTCGTGACACGCGGAGATGAATCCAAGACACCCAAGGACGCGAGCGTCAGTCGGTTGAAGCGGCGGCAGTTCGCACAACAGTATTTATGAGGTTCAACCCTGCAATACAAAGAACAGAAAAGCCTTACCAAAAAGCATTCATGCCATTTTGCGTTCGGTGTGCTGCATGCCATGTGCAAGCGAGGGTCGCTCACTGCAACTCAATGCAATGGGTACACTTTCCACACTAGAATGAACGCAAGGTACCATCACTACTGGAACGTTGTCTTTTGCGTAACACAGTAGCTGCAGGGGTCCTTATTTTTCTCCAGTCGCTCTCTATCAACCCATGGCTAGCACTTTCGAGGGATACAGTACGATCTCACCCCACCAGAAAAATGGATGCGAGTCATTCCCGAACCTGCCCGGCCTCCTCCGCTCACCTCCGATGCTGCTGCGCGCCTCCGCCCGCGTCTGTCGCCGAGCGCCGCCCGCCCGCTCGCTGGCCGTCGGTCAGCGACTGCTGGCGACGTCCGCGGGCTTCGAGAACGCGGACGCGGTCTACTTTACGACGCGTACGAGGCGAGTCAATTTTTTAGATTTTTTTTTTTGAGCTCATGAGTTTTTTTTTTTGCAATGCAGGCGACCACATTCGCGGTCGTGAGGTGCTGGAGGAGTTCGGTATGGTCACGGCCGTTGCGGTGCGCTCCAAGTCGGTCGTGAGCGACATGTACGTCGCGCTCGCGGGACTCGTCGGAGGTGTGTTTTCCGACCTAGGATTTTGCTGTTGCTGATAACTTCGATGACTCATAACTTTCCTTAACAGGAGAGGCCGCGTCGTACACGTCGCTGATCAATGAAACGGTGGCGGAGGCTGTGCATCGAGTGCAGTACGCCGCCAAGGTGGGCAAAGCATTTGAATCCTTGAATGATGAAGCGAGGTATTGACAGATCCATTTCGGACAGTCACTGGGTGCCACGGCCGTCATCAACGTGCGCTTCGACACCAACACGACTATGAACCGCCTCGTGTTCGGCATGCATTGCTCAGTGGTTTGCTATGGCACTGCAGTGCGCTGCCGACCGATGAAGGATGCAGCTGGCAAAATCAAGACACCGACACTCAGCTCCGCTGACGGCATCACGAAGCTGTAGCCTTGAGGCGCCCAATGAATTGATCGTAGCGTAGTACTCCAGAGTATCGGTCTCGCTTTTCTACGACAAGTGTTATTGTCTCCCTGACACCTTCGCCTGGATACGTTGTATTTCCAGCAAGGACTCGACGTTGCTAGACTCAATGCCTTTACATTCATTTGTCAGTCGATGCTCCACATCACTTTCCAAACCTTTTTTCTTGACAGAGAATCCCCCACCAAGATATTTTGATCCAAACTCGCTTCGAGCAAAGAGCTCACGCTGGATGACTTCTTGCTCTTTTGCAAGCATAGCGTCTTCATTATTAGACTTGATGTCTCGCTCTTTTTGTCGTCGTCGAGATATCGGTTCTTTGCCTTGTTCCTCAAGAGGTTGAAGATCCGAGAACTGTCGATTCAATGTACTTCCTGAGCCACAAAATTCATTCTCGGTGTATTCAGATCGCTCATCCAGTTTCAGCGTCGACAAAAACGTTGGACGGGGGGCAGCTACTCTCGCCAGAGCGCGCTTCTGCTCTCGAGAAAGAGCCGCGATTGCCTTTTTAGAGATGGGGTCGTACTGCTGTTCATTGTGCTGATTGTTGTCGCTTTGAGACACTAATTGCGGGGCGCTCTGGGTATGCATTGTTTCAACAGACGTCCCACAACGTTGAGATGCACTGAAATGATCTGATGATAATGATGCCAGGCGATCAAAGGACTCTGTCGTAAGAACTGGAAGATCACAATCATTTTCTAAGTTATGCTTCTTGAGGACTGATTTCCTTGTTTCTTGACGTTGATCCTTGAGTCGGCACTCGGCTTCTCTTCTGTCAAGCTGCTGCTGATGAAGCAGTAAATGCATATCTTTTCTTCGTTTCATCTCATGTTTAGATAATTTGGCTTTTGCTACCTTCAATTCTGTATTTTGCTCGCTGCTAACGACGGATGGAACTTTCAAGACTCCATCAACACCCAAAAAAGGAGGGTTCTCAACTTGATACCCATGAAAGCTACGCAGTGAATCGGATGGTGTGTATGGATGAGTTTTCGCATCGTTGGGTGTTCGTTTCAGTGGAGGAGGGGTGTCACTCATGCTTGCACTTTCAGCTTCATCTATAACAGATCGTACAAAATCGCGTTGCTGGGATAATGATTCTTCACTACGAGATTTCCCTGAAGCTTCTGTATGATGAAAAACTTTCTGGAGCATCGCCCGTGCGTCGCGCTCACGATTTCTAGGGTTCTCTGAATATGAGAACAGAAGCGCATTTGATGTTGGTTCAAATCTACGGTGATGATCGAGGTAGTGACGCGCTCGAGCGCCAAGCAAGAATTGAAGCGGGACATGGTCGCCCATTGGTCGAGGCTGTAGCAATTGATCGAGAACAGCAAAAGAACTGAAAAGCTAATTTGCGCAGGAGACTTTGATACGAGGCTTCCAAAATAGACTCCAGATATTTCTAGCAAAGAGATGCATGGCCAATCAAAGAGTAAATCGGCATGGTGATTTGAACTCTCATTTCAACAATTCCTTCGTTGTTGTCAAGCACTTCAGCCCGGTTTTAGCTATTTGCATCACATGGCGCTTTGCTGCCGAAAGCCTAACAGCGGTGATGCGGGTGCGATTGACGATGCCAAAGGCACCGGTGCATTCGTGTCAAAGAACAAGCGCAAGTAAGAAGATTTATCTATTCATTTACGTCGGCAAACCAATCTCTAACTTTAAATTGGTGAGTGCAGGTGCCGCGACGTGCTTTGCTGCCTTTTATTCCTATTCTACTGGATTGGCATGGTACGTTCATTCAGCAAGCACTCACCCTTGACAATATCTTACTGTTCATCTCTCTTCCTTAGGCTGTCGTTGCTATTCTCTCTGCCAAAACAGGCCAGCCGCTCCGGTAGGCACCTCTTTCGAATAGCAAGGATGTAGAATTATACAAACCTTCCCTCATGCAGGTTGGTGTATGGTCGCGACTACGCTGGAAATGTGTGTGGGGACGGCGCACTCGCAGAAGCAATCTTTACGGCATACCCTCGACTTGACGAGGATCTCATGGACGGGTTGACGAAGGGTCTAAGTGCTACAGAAATCCAGTTCTTCGGCGTTTGTGTTCCATCGTGCCCAATTGCGGGTGACCAAGTATGCACATATGACAAGTCGAGTTGTTGGACTTCCGCTCAGGATACGTCGCCTGTGCTCTTTCGTTGTCTACCCATTGAGAGCTCTAACGAGACAATCATACGTGAAGAATGCTTGGACCCAGTTGGTGCTGACCCTGCATGCACGACTGAACTTTTCATGAGTGGTGGGTGTGCAGAAGTGTGCCACTCCAAGCGTGTCGAGAAAGAAGTTTGGGAGGTGGCAGCCACGACTCCGAACCCTCTTGTGGAGCAACTACAGGGGCATATTCAGATTCTTGGCCGGTTTCTTGGTGATATGGCGGCAGCGAAATGGCTTGTGCTTGCTATTGGGGGCGTTGGCGCATTGTTTCTCGGTGTCGTGTGGCTAATTGCACTGCAATTCTTCGCTGGATGCATGGTGTGGATCACATGTGCACTCGTACTTTTGGTGCTTATTATCATGAGTCTTTTCTGCTCCGTGCGTGGAGGTCTCATCTCAAGCTCACAACTTAGCTCGCTTTCGTTTCTTGCGGAAAATAATTCTACCTCGGCTGCGTTAGCTCGTGTGACATCATCCTCGTCGACAACAAGCACGTTGCAGTTCAAAGTGGCCGGCTATGTGCTATGGGCTCTTACAATCATTGTGTTCTTGCTTCTGATCGCAATGCACAAGCGTATCAAGATTGCAGTAGCCGTAATTCGAGAAAGCTCTCGGGCCATCCGTAAGATGCCACTGCTTCTGCTTTGGCCGATCATCCCAACCGTCTTCTTTATCATTCTTGTGGTTTACAGTATCGCAATTGCAGCTTGCATACTGAGCTCCGACGATCTGCTCGGCGCTGCAGCTTCAACACTAAACACCATCGATGATTCTACCACTGTGGACTTGAATGCGACCCAAGTAGTTCCACAAAAGACAGCCCAGCAGGCAGTTCTAGCATTTCACATCTTTGGGTTCCTTTGGACCAACCAGCTTCTCCAAGCCATTTCCATATGTGCGATTGCTGGATCTGTTGCCCAATTTTACTGGACCGCACCCGATGAACGTGGACGGCGCAAAATGGAAGCGCGATTTCCAGTTGCTCGTGCGGTGTGGCATACGCTGCGATTTTCGCTTGGCTCGCTGTGCTTTGGCTCGTTTGTCATTGCATTTGTACAATTTCTTCGTCTCCTGCTCGAGTATATTGACCACAAGTACGTCAACCTTTGTGATTGAGTTGAGGACCAGTGTGGGAAAGCTAACTTGTGTGGTGTTTGTATTTCAACAGCACCCGAGAGCTGCAAAAGGGAAACCGCATTGTCAAAGTCGCCTTTCTGGCGATTAAATGTTGTCTATGGTGCTTCGAAAAGTGCCTCAAGTTTCTATCCAAGAACGCGTACATCGTGATCGCCATGAAGGGCACCTCCTTCTGCTCAGCGTCCGTATCGGCATTCAAATTGTTGTTGACAAACCTCGCGCGGGTCGCGGTAGTCAATTCAATCAGCTTTTTCCTGCTCTTGCTTGCAAAGATCACGATCACGTTGGCGACTGGGGTTGCGGTCTTCGCTACAATTGCACATGCCCAAGCCGCAGACAGCGCCCTTGGAATTTTGGATGGCCAGCCAGTGACATCTCCAATGGCACCCGTACTTGCAACGGGCATCCTCGCTTGGCTTGTGTCGTCTGCTTTCATGAACGTCTACGATACCGCTATCGACACGATTCTGCTTTGTTTCTGCGAAGATTCGCATTCGACTGGAGGTACCGCCAGCGAATTCATGAGCGAGGAGCTACGCCGAATTATGGGGGCGCCAGCCGGTGGAAAACGTACCGTCATCCACGTCGCGCCCGCTGCTTCTTTGGGCACTGCAAAGGGTGAGACCAACACGGACATTTAATACGAATAACAAAGGTGTTGGCATTGTATACTAGCGTTCGACTAGATTGCTGCAGTAGTTGAATATGCACAGACTACAAGTTTTTTCTTCCACTTGCTTTTGTGTGTTTCTCGATTTTGCTGTGCACGTGTTTTACGCTCCTGGCGCCGTTGTGCCCGACGAACTCGGTCTTCCTTTTTCACTCGAGCCAGCCACGCTGCATATGCAGCAGTGGATTGTTCTTCGCTGGCATGATTTTTAGAGTTGGGCTGTTGTGTGGTTGTTTGCTTCCGCTTGATCTTGGGGTTTACGTGCTGAGATGGCGGCTTTCCCGCTGGCTTCGAAACCTACCACAGCACCACCGCGATGACGATTAATCAGCAACAGCCAATTGAAAGCTGAAAAACCTGAACAAACCTTGTTGGGTGATTGATCTTCGTTGGTCAGCATTTTCTCTCGTAGTTCTCGATTCTTGCGTGCACACCATTCGCGAAATGCAGCATCGCTCTTAGCTCGCTTGTTGGCCTCATCTCCCTCGTCTCCGCCGTTGTACGTGGCTCTCATAGCTGCTTCCTTGTGTTGCTTCATCGCCAGCCATTTGTCGTATGGAATGCCCTTGTGGACCTGTGAGAAGGATGCGGAATGTAACATATCTTTTCTACCGCGTTGAACAACCGAACTCTGGCATCTAACCTGGCGCTTTTGGCTCATAGCTTCACGAGGTGGTATCGTTGCATCATATCGTTCTTGCCAGTGCCACTGCTTGGGTTCCATCTCTGTCATTTTCGTTGCGTGTCGAGCACAAGTATCGCTATAAATGGTACTTCGGGAATCAAGCAAGTGCGGCCACAAGGAAAAATAAAAGAACCGTTAGTGCCTCGACTGTAAACATTAGGAATCAAAGCATGACATCCGTTGACACTTAATTTCTCCTGATCAATCTTGCGAGAGATTCAACAACGACGAGCAATGATAGTCGAGAGGCTAGACTCTCCTGGACTTCTTCGGCTCAGAGTTTAGAGCTCGGAGCTCGGAGCTCAGAATGCTTTCTGGATTTTCCACCAGCAACGCAGACAAATTGATCACGACGTTTCCAAGGGCGTGAGGTTGGAGGCCAATCGGCACCGGCTGTCCAGAGTTTTGGTAAAGCGCTTGCATCGGAAAGGAAGTATGTAGCGGTCCATTCCCTGCCTCCAAAATGTCCGGCTCAAAAATGGTGCGGTGCCTCGCGTGGTCACGATTCGGGTCGTAGTCCAAGCTGCGTCGCATGATGGCTATGCGGCGAGCTCGCCTACAGATTTGCACGCCTATGGTCACCTGCACATTCGTGTTGGGCCGAAACTGGTCCTGCAGCATTTGCCACGATTGATTCTTGTTTACAATCTCGACCATGAAGCTTGGAAGCACCTCGCGCGGGACGCTGCTGGGACGCAGGGTCATGTCTGGCTCCAAGGCGCGGTTTCCAATTTGAGACGTCGGTGATGCGGACTGAGTCAGCGATCGCCAAATTTCATCTCTTTCCAGCCGGTTGGTACCCAAGTTCAAAAGTGGTATCATATCTAGTCGCTGACCTCGCCTGCTGTGTCCGCATGCGCCACCGAAGGCAGGCTGTAGACCACAACCAGTCCATTAGCACCATCTTCCACAAACTCAAACTTCGTGTTTGTCCAGCCACCGAGCAAACTCGTCGAGCGAGAGGCTGTCAAACGCCACAACTGGCTCCGAGACCGTATTTTCTGCCCAGGCCTCTTCCGCCTCGGCCTCCTCCGCCGCAAAGACCGTGGCCAGGTTGACTCTCGGCTCGATGCCCATCGACGACTGCTTCAATGTGCACACATGGCTACAGGTCTCCGCATATAAAACCTCGGCGAGGTTTTTCGTTTGAAAATACGGCGGCGAGACTGGCCTCCCTCGTCGGCCCCTGAAAGCCGCATTCGGAATCGCGGCGGGGCGGCGCAGGACGGAGCAGGTGCGCCCAATGAGAAGGCAGCAGCGCGCTTTTCCACCAATTGGTGGCGCGGCGCGCCGTGATTGGCCGCGCGGTGACGTCGCCATGGGCTGCGGGGCCGTGGTGGCGGTCTGGCGGTTGTGGCGATGGCCGTGGCCGTGGTAGTGATGGCTCAGGCGGTGATAGTGACGGCCGTGGTTGAGCTGCAGGCATGTCGGGCGAGGAGGCGCAGAGCAGCAACCTGCAGATGCAGATGCAGCTGCAGACCCAGCGGCAGCAGATGCAGCAGCAGCAGCTGCAGCTCCACGCGTTCTGGCAGAGCCAGATCCAGGACATTTCCCAGATCGACCCCAACGCCTTCGACTTCAAGACCCACCAGCTCCCGCTCGCGCGCATCAAGAAGATCATGAAGACGGACGAGGACGTCCGGGTGGGTTTGTGGTGGACCGACAGCTTTGGTACTGGAGCGTTGGGGGCTCACGGACCGCCACCGCTGCGCAGATGATCAGCGCAGAGGCCCCCGTGCTATTCGCCAAGGCCTGCGAGATGTTCATCCTCGAGCTCAGCCTGCGCGCGTGGATCCACACGGAGGAGAACAAGCGCCGCACGCTGCAGCGCAGCGACATTGCCATGGCCATCACCAAGACCGACGTCTTCGACTTCCTCATCGACATCGTCCCGCGAGACGACATCAAGCCCGCCAAGAAGGTGCACTGGCCCCGATTTCATTATATTAATCGCAGGATTCGTCACTGACTATAGCGCACTTGTTGCCACCGCCAACAGGGCCCGGTGGACCCGCAGATGATCTATCAGCAGCAGTTCCAGCAGCAGCAAGCCGCGATGCTGCAGCAGATCATCCAGCAGCAGGCACAGGCAGGCACGGCCGGCGTGCCGTGGCCCAACCCGCAGCTCCAGCAGCAAATGCTGCAGCAGTACCAGCAGCGCATGCAGGTCATCCAGCAGGGCGGTACACCCGGCTCAACTGCCCCGGAGGGCGAGGGTGCGGCTGCTGGATCGGCCACCCCCTCGGGTTCTGCGAACGGCTCGGGTGCCGGCGACCAACTGCCAATCAACCAGCGCAGCGCCGAAGTTTAAGCCTACTCGATTTTATAATTTGCCTCGAGGCTGTATCTGCGCTCGTCGATCAAGGCAGGATAGCTCCACTGGGCTCGCATGCATGCTTTCTGGATCGGTTCGCAACTGCTACAGTATTTGAATCCAACATTTCCTTTTCCTGCAGAATAACTTTCTTTCACAACTACAACCCAGAACGACTTCCTTCCATCACCGCCACAACAACAACAACAGCAACAAAATGAACACAACACTGAAAATGGACCGTTGATTTTGTCTAGATTGCGTAGTGTATGCGCCGTCGGCTCCCGCAGTTCACCCTCGACACGCGAGGAATTGGCGAGTACGCCCCGTCGTCTAATGTTTCGTTCCTCGGCATCCAGCCGCACTCAAAAAAGTTTCAAGAAGTACAAGTCGCCAGTATTTACTCGGCGGATTGCTTCTTCCGGTCCCCAACTGTGAGGGGTAGCATGCCCGGTGTCTTCTCCTTGGCCTTGATGATTTGGTAAGCGCCCACACCACCGATGGCGAGACCCATACCGATCACCGACTGCGCCGTGACCGGGTTGCCAAAGTACAGCACCGCGCTGAGAATGATGACCACTCGCTTCATCGTGCTCATGATCGAGAACGTGAGCTCCGAGACCTCTCCGAGCACCCACGACGAGCTGAAGCTGCCCACGAAATGCATGAGACTGCACACAAGCACCGTGCCAAACGGAAAGCTGGCCACGAAGTTGTCCTGGTGCGCGCGCGAGTTGGCAAGCACGTACGGCGTGTTGATCGCGAACGACACGACGGCGCTGTAGAAGTGGAGGTTGATGCTGTCGGAGACGATGCGGCGGCGCAGCAAGAACTTGGCGTACATGCTCTGCATGACGCCGAGCATGGCGGCCGAGATGGCGAAGAGCGTGCCGCCGAACGCGAGGTGGTTCATCCCCATCTCGGACACGGAGGCCATGATGACGCCGAACACGATGGGCACGAGCGCGAGGTACGTGGGCGTCGAGAACGTGGACCGGTAGACCATGAAGGCGAGCACGACGTTGAAGAAGGGCTGCGACGCTTTGCATGTGGCCGTGATGGACACGGGCACGGCGTTGTAGCTCCAGTAGGTCAGCACCTTGGCCATGACGGCGAACATGCTCAGCGGCGTGATCCACACGATGCTCTTGAACGTGAGCTTCTGCATCTGCCAGCCGCCGCTCGCGGTGGGCGAGCTCGGGAACGTGAGCACGACAACTGCAGACACGAGTGAATCCTCGTTAGAAGCCTCGCCTGTAGCATCAACCAGATGAGAAGTGACCGTGCGTACAATCGCAGATGACGCTGATGAAGAGGTGGCAGAGCGTCAGCATCTCGGCCGACACGTGGTGCTCCTTGATCAGGATCTTGTTGGTGAACGTGGCCGACGTCGAGAACAGGTACCAGACCGCCAGGCTGCATCCGACCTGCGAATCCGTCCGTCCCCATTACGTTAGTCGCCACACGCCACCTCCATCTTTATAGCCACGGGCGCATGTACGCACCTTGAGGGCGCGGCTCTGTCGCAGCTTGGCGAGCGCTCGCTGGCTCTGGACGGGCACGAGGCGGCCGAGCAGCGCCGGCGCGGGCTTCTTCTGGTCCTGGAAGTCCTCGACGTCGTAGGGCATGGGGAAGGCGGCGGCGGGCATCATGGCGCTGGCGCTGGCGCTGGCGGGCGTCACACGTCGCACGAAGGGCAGCGGGCGCGTGGGGAAGTCGAGCGACAGCGGGGGCGCTGGAGACGAGCAGGACTGGGGCCTAGAGAGGCCGCGCCAGGGCTCGGCCGCCGCCAACTTCAGATTCATGGCCGCTTCCGCCCGACTGGAGCGGCGCCGAGGCGGAGCTCTTAATTTTAGAATGCGAGATTTAAACCTGATGGATGGGGAGGGTGATTTGAAAAACCTGCGCGCGGCACCATAGACTGCGCTACACGACCCATTTAAACCTAGGTGTAAAACCTGCGCCGGAGGCCAGTTCCCGAACTGGCCCATCTCATCGACGTGGACATGGGTAACATCCAGTCGTGAACCCTTTTTTAGGGGGCCGCGAACCCGCTGATCGGGGAGAAACGCAGCCGTTTGCTGCTTGGACAGTGGACTCGCGCACACCTATTAAGGAGTGGGGCGTCGTCGTTTCCAGGGTCAATCTGTTGAGCCGCAACGCCTGGAAAAATCCACGACGAGCTCGTGACGCTCAATGCGACGAAAGCTGTTGTCGCGCCGCTCGCTGCGCCGTTCGCGCTCAACGAGATCTGCTGTTAAACCGTCCGCTAGTGTTGTAAGCCATTCGCTTTGACTGAGGTGATCCGGGACCACTTCACTCCAAGGCGGCTTGAGAGAGGGATGATTGGGTGGTGACCAATTGGATCGGCATCATAGCCTTCAGTTACCTCGAACTAGCTCTTGGCCGGAGCAGTTATTCCGCTCAAACCGTGGCGATTTGATACAATTCGCTCCGTCAACTAAAGCTGGCGTTTGATGCCAACGGAAAGGAAGGAAAGGAAGCGATCGAGTTACGATCTCGAACAGGAGAAACATGGATTTGCATCAGGCAGACGACGGAATCTCCTGCTACATGCAACTGCAGCTACACAAACTGAGCCGCTTGCCTTAGGTCTGCAAGCCACACGCCGCACAGAATGAGCTGGCGGCACCGCCAGCAGCTCATCGCCGCTGCGCCTCCAGCCCCGGCGCCAAGATTCCCAGAGTCTCTTGCGCCCAGTATACCGCGCCGTGTCTCTTCCGCTCCTCCCTTCTTACCGGCCCGGCATACAAGCCGCCATACTAAACCGCCTGCCGTTGCTGTTGCCGTTGCCCTCAGTCGCCGATTTCCCCGCTGCCAGCCACGCGATGCCCCCCGCGGCCTCCATCTGCGCGCCCGACGCCTCCATGGCCAGCGGCGCGAGCCCAGACGAGCAGCCTCACGCCCAGGCGGAGCAGCCGCGCGAGGCGCTGGCGCTGCCGGCGGCGCTGGCGCTGCCCCGCGAGGCGCAGGAGGCGCTGCGCACGCCCGCGACGCTCAAGCGCATCCTCGTGACGGGCGGCGCGGGCTTCATCGGCATCCACCTGTGCGCGCGGCTGCTGGAGCAGGGCCACGAGGTGATCTGCTTGGACAATCTGTTCACGAGCCAGCGCGGGAACGTGCTGGCGCTGCAGCGGCGCTTCCCGACCTTTGAGTTCGTGCGCCACGACGTAACCGAGCCCTACGCGTGCGAGGTCGACCACATCTACAACCTCGCGTGCCCGGCCTCACCCGTGCACTACCAGTACAACGCCATCAAGACCACCAAGGTCTCCTTTCTCGGCGCCATGCACCTTCTCGGGCTCGCCAAGCGGGTCAAGGCGCGCATTTTCCAGGCATCGACCAGCGAGGTCTACGGCGACCCCATGGTCTCCCCTCAGCACGAGGGGTACTACGGCAATGTCAACTGCACGGGCGTACGCGCCTGCTACGACGAGGGCAAGCGCGTAGCCGAGACGCTCTTCTTTGAGTACCACCGCACGCACAACGTCGACATCCGCGTCGCGCGCATCTTCAACACGTACGGGCCTGGCATGCACCCCTACGACGGCCGCGTGGTCAGCAACTTCATCATGCAGGCGCTCGCCAACGAGGACATCACCATCTACGGCACGGGCGACCAGACGCGCTCCTTCTGCTTCGTCGACGACCTGGTCGACGCCATCGTGCGGTTCATGGACTGCACGACCTGCGTCGGCCCCATGAACTTGGGCAACCCGCACGAAATGACCATCCGAGAACTCGCCGAGACGATCATCCGGTTGACAGGCTCGTCCAGCAGTATCGTGTTCCGGGACCTGCCCAACAACGACCCAAAGTTGCGCCGACCGGATATTACGCTCGCAAAGTACGCTCGTTGTGGTATGACCATTGCATTGCGATGGCATGAAGATCTAACGGTACTTGCTGCCTTGCACAGATCTCACCTGGGTTGGCAACCGCGCGTGGAGATCGAGGAAGGTCTGCGGCGCACCATCGACTACTTTCGACACTTGGATTTGTCCAAGTACAAGCGCCCGACCAACCATACAGCGCACAAGAGCAGCGAGCAGGTCAACCTGCGAGCGAACCTGCCAGGACCGGTGTGTTGATCTGGCTGTCGTCGCGAGCGGCAGAGATCGCACATTGACGCACGTTAGAGTTTGTTACCGTCACGAAAATTGTATTTACAGATCATTAGCAGCCGCCAGTGATTGCGCCATGACGTGTTGAGTCCATTTCCGCCGTGTACGCACCGCCAGAAACCCAGCGAAGATGTCTCGCTGCATCATCATACGTGGGCGCCAATAGCTTAGGTCGAAGCTTTCTCCGCTTCTTCACGCTTTTTACGCTCGTCGCGGATCGGTTGAACGCCAGGGCCTTCGCCTGTTGGAGCCATAGGAAACTTCACGAGTACGACACTCATGTTGTCGCGGCTACCGAGAGCATGGCACAAATGAGTCTTTCCATGATCCAACGGCTTGCAAACTGCACGTATTTCGTACCTTCCGGCATCAAAGCTGAAGTCCAGAAGCTCCACAGCGATGTTCTTGACGTTCTTCTCGCCGTTCCGCATGAGCTTGCGCACGTAAGCACACAGCTCATCGTTGGTGATGACGTCCCACACGCCGTCGCACGCGAGCACTAGGAATTCTTCAGTGGAATCGATCTTGTGAATCTTGACGTCTGGCTCAGGCGACACCTTTTGCTCCTGAGGGGTGAAATTTTCCTTGTCCTTGTATCCAAAGTCGCCGAGGCCTCGCGACACCTAGATGAGAGGTAGCACCACGATCAAAAACTTTCCAAACCTGTTGACGAGAAGGAGGCTGCAAGAAAGCTCACCGCCAGGTCACCGTTCACGCGGTTGCTTCGTACTGTTCCTCCTGCTTTTTCAATCCTTGCACGCTCACCTGGCTAGATATCACCAAAAGTAAAATCGTCAGCATCTTGATGGGCTAGAGCGGTAACTCGAACACGTACGTTGGCGGGCTTGTGGTCGTATGACATCTCGATCGTAGCGCCACTCTTGGCCAGCACGCAGCGCGAGTCGCCTGCATCAGTAACATCGATTTCCTCAGCATCTCTGCGCGTCCTAACCCCTCCAATCCACTAACGCACCAGCGTTGGCGACGATGACGTGGGTCTCGGTGACGAGCGCCACCACGGCCGTGCAGCCGCTCAGGTCCTTGCCGTAGCATTTCTTCATTATGTCTTGGATTCTCGTATCCAGCTCCAGGAACGCCTCCCTCAAGGCCCCGGCGGCCTGCTCCGCGTCCAGGCGGCCGTCCACGAGCACGCTGGGCGATCTGAGCTTGGGCGCGAGCACGCTTTCCAGCTGCTCGGACGCCAGCTGCGCCGCGAGCGTGCCCCCGTGACCGTCAAAGACCGCGAACAAGGCCGTGCCCGGTGGGAATCCCTTGGGCTGCAGCGTCGCGATGTGCGCGTCCTCCATGGCCGAGCGCCAGCCCTGCATCGCCGACACGGCGTACCATAGCTTGCGGGCGTTGTCGCCGTCGCCGAACGTCTCCTTCTCTTTGATCGGCTTGTCCAGGAAATTCCCCATTATAACACGCGATCTGCTAATGAATTATGCATGTTTTAGAGCACTTTTTGCGCTAGCCCGCTGGGTGTGAAATCTCAGTGACTGTTTGAGGCTAAAGCCAGTCAAAGAATTATGTGACCAGCACCCACCGTCCACGGGAGATGGAACAAACACCATACATCGTGGCCGAGGCTTTAGTATTAGTTGATTAGCAGACTGAGACAGCGCGACGCTAGCGTGAGAACTAGGAGCGGCTCGGAGGTTTCTCTGTTTTGTTCATGGAGCGACGCACGCTAGTTTGCGTTTTCCTCCTGGTTGGCGGCCTCAGCGGCTTCCTTATCCTCCTTCTCGCGCTGAGCGCGGATCGCCATGACGCCGCCGCCCTCACCTGTGGGTGCGGCTGGGAACTTGACAAGCACGACACTCATGTTGTCGCGGCTGCAAGCAAATATTGATGAGTCGACAATGACAGGTATAACTGATGAGGTGCTGCACCACACCTTCCGGCACGGAGACAAAAGTCCAGGAGCTCCTCGGCGATTAAGTTGAGGTCCGTCTCGCCGCCGCGCATCAACTCACGCACGTAGTCACACAAACTCTCGTTTGTCATGACATCCCAGATGCCGTCGCATGCCAGGACCAAAAACTCCTCCTTGCCGTCGATTGCATGAATCTTGATATCGGGCTCCGCAGACACCTTTTGCTGCTCATCAGGCATATCCGGTCGGTCCTTGTAGCAAAAGTCGCCCAGCGCACGCGAGACCTGAGAAGTCGAAGCCAGTATCCCATGAGACACCGAGGAGAAAAGAAAGCTTGCGTCATGAGCGGACGCACCGCGAGGTCTCCGTTGACGCGGTTGCTGCGAACACTTCCGCCCGCGCCCTCGATGCGCTCGCGCTCGCCTGGCTGTGTGTAGAAAAATCCTGCAAAGTCAGCGTTCTGGTCTAATGCAGGATCAATATTGAGTCTTCCACGCACGTTGACGGGCTTGTGGTCGTAGGACATCTCGACCGTGGCGCCGACCTTGGAGAGCACCGAACGCGAGTCGCCTGCGTCGGAGTAATGTAATGTTAGCTGCCTTCTGCATCTGCAAGAAGCGAGCCCGGGACTACGGACCAGCGTTGGCGACGATGATGTGCGTCTTGGTGACGAGCGCTGAGACGGCCGTGCAGCCGCTCTGGTCGCTGGCGTCCAGGTCCTTGCGGATCTGCCGGTCGAGCTCCATGTAGGCGTCGCGCATGGCCCTGCCGGCGCGCTCGGGGTCGGCGAGCTGCCCGTCCTTGAAGGCGCCGGCGTCCTTGAACTTGGCTGCGAGCATGGCCGTGAGGTCCCTGGAGGCCATCTCGGCCGTGAGCGTGCCCCCGTGGCCGTCGAACACGGCGAAGAGCGCTGTGCCGGGCGGCAGGCCCTCGGGGTTGAGCGCCGTGATGTGCGCGTCCTCCATCGTCGACCGCCAGCCCTGCATGTTGGACATGGCGAACACGATGCCGTTGCCGGCGCCGCCGGCCGTGTCCTTTTCGGTGATGGGCGACGCCAGGAAGTTGCCCATGATGAGAGCGCAGAGGGGAGCGGGGCGGGGGCTGCGAGCGGGCGGGCGGGGGCTCGGGAAGGAGCCGAGGCTGAAGGAGCCGAGAAGGACGAGCGCTGGAGCTTGAGCCTGGGAAACGCCTGGAGCTTTGAGGGGGGAACATGCGCGGCACTATGGGATCTTTACATGCTGAAGGATACGGGATACGGGACAGCGTAAAGGATACTGCTGCGTGAAAATTTGTATCCCGATGATATCGGCAGCAAGAAAACAAATTTGTACTTTGTTGTTGTATGCAACCCACCTTTAATATAGAGTACCCTGTTAAGTCAATGTATGTAGCCAAAGCGGCACATTGGATAACTTCAAAAAACCTGTCCAACAATGATATGGACAGCATAAAACTCCACAAGGTCAAATGAGACAGCATTAGACAGCAACATCAGCAGGTGTGCTTTTGCTCTCATTGACGGAGCCGTGGTAATGCATGCATTGGTGAAGGCACGACGACTCGATTTCTTCAAGCGGACGCGGTTGGTATCTGAATGGATCTTGGAAAATACATTTGCTCGGTCTTCGAGTTGTCTCTGGGTTTGGACAGCTCTTGCGATTTCGATTCACGCGAGAAAACAAAAACAAGTCTTTGTATCTGTCGTGAGGTTTCGTGAATGATAGAAACAGCACAGCGCATGCCAAATGGCAATGTCGCCCACTACAAGTGCCTCACATTTGACACCCGGACCGCCGTGCCGAAAGTATGAAAAGACAATTTTGAGCAATCTGGACGTGTTCATGCTAGAGCTTCCTCTCGTCCAGGTCAAAAGCTGAGAACTCTATGTCGAAGAGCTCGCGAGCTAACCGATAAAGAGGAACCCCACGATGTGGATGTTGCAAAAGGCACTGCATACCAAGACACTGCACACCAAGATTGGTCGACAAAGGTTTGTATTGTATAAGCGGTGCCTATCTTTCGGCAAAACACTAGACGGACAGAGCAGAGTCCAAGACAGACTGCATCCTTTTCATGCATGGGCACTTTAAGGGAGCGAGTCCTCCGGGCGCTTGATGATGACCGTCTTGTTCTCGAGGTAGGCGTTGAGGCCGGCCTGTCCGAGCTCGCGGCCGATGCCCGAGTCCTTGAATCCGCCGAACGGCGTCATCGTGTCGAACTTGTCGTAGCAGTTGACGTACACCGTGCCCGCACGGACGCCGTTCGAGATCTTGATGGCGTTGTCAATGTTCTGAGTCACGACACCGGCACCGAGGCCGTAGACAGAGTCGTTGGCGCGCTGGATGACCTCGTCCACGGTGTTGAACTTGAGGATCGACATGACAGGGCCGAAGATCTCCTCGCGAGCAATGCTCATGTCGTCCGTGACATCGGCAAAGATAGTGGGCTCGACGAACCAGCCCTTGTCGCCGACGCGGCTGCCGCCCGTGACAAGGTTGGCGCCCTCCTTGACGCCCTCCTTGCAGTAGCTCAGGATCTTCTCGAACTGGCCTTCGTCGATCTGCGGGCCTTGGTCCGTGGTGGCGTCGAACGGGTTGCCCACGACGCGGGCCTGGGCAGCCTCGGCCGAGCGGCGCACGAACTCGTCGTAGATGCCCTCCTGCACGTACACGCGCGATCCGGCGATGCAGCACTGGCCCTGGTTGAAGAACAGGCCGGACTGGGCCTGGGCGATGGCCAGGTCGATGTCGGCGTCGTTCAGGATGATGTTAGCCGACTTGCCTCCGAGCTCGAGCGTGACGCGCTTCAGGTTGCTCACGTGCGACGTGCGCATGATCTGGTAGCCGACCTCGGTCGATCCGGTGAAGGCGATCTTGTCGACGCCCGGGTGCTGGGCGAGGTGGCGACCCGAGACAGGTCCGACGCCAGGGACGATGTTGACGACACCCTGGGGGAACCCGGCCTCGGCAATGAGCTCTCCGAGGCGGAGAGCGGTCAGCGGAGTCTGCTCGGCGGGCTTGAGCACGACCGTGTTGCCGGCAGCGAGCGCAGGGCCGAGCTTCCAGGCGGCCATGAGCAGCGGGAAGTTCCACGGGATGATCTGGCCGCAGACCCCGACGGGCTCCTGCTTAGTGTAGGCGAGGAAGGGGCCCGAGATCGGCAGCACCTGGCCCGTGATCTTGTCGGCCCAGCCGCCGTAGTAGCGGAACGTGTCGATGACGAGGTTCAGGTCGGCGGCCTTGGCGACTGACTGCGGCTTGCCGTTGTCGAGCGCCTCGAGCGCCGCGAGCTCGTCCTTGTGCTGCTCGATGAGGTCCGCGAGCTTGTAGAGCAGGCGGCCGCGCTCAGCCGCGTCCATGCGGCGCCACGGGCCCTCGAAGGCCGCACGAGCAGCAGCGACGGCACGGTCGATGTCGCCCGTGGTGGCCTCGGCCACATCGGCGATCTTCTCCTCGGTCGACGGGTTGAACGTCTCGAAGGTCTGGCCCGTGATGGAGGGAACGAACTCGCCGTTGATGAAGAGGTTGGTCTGCTTGACGTCCACCGGGGTCGAGAACGCGCGAGCGAACTGGAGCGGGGCCTGGCGGCGGGCAGCGGCCTTGGCGGCCGTGCGAGGAAGCTGGCGGAGCACCTGGCGCTGCATCGCTGGGGTTGGGAGGTGGGGAGTGGTGGGGCTTTGAGGGCGGCTTGGAAAAATCCAAAGTGAGAAGTCTGGAGCTGCTCGAGCCCCTCGAGCGTTTGCACCGGCAACGCGCCTCGAGCCAACAGGAGACCCGCCCTAGCCATCTACCAGACCAGCACTTGGGCGAACCAACAGGACTCGATACGTGGCCTCGTGAGACGAGATAGAAGGGCCAAATGCGGCTTGGTTGAAGATCGTCTGGCCCCGCTAAGTTAGCGGCTAACTGGTTCAGTATTGTCCGGCGTAACAGTGGCAGAGTGGTCTCACCTGCTTGCGGACTAGGACAGGCAAGCTATTGGCTTTCGCAAGGGCTGAGCGCTTGCGTTTGAGCGGATTTACGTATCAATTCGGCATGGGCATCGACGCGTGCAGTGAGTTTGAAGAAGCGATTTGAAAAGGTGCGAATGAAACGCAAGTGACTCATATTGAAGTTCCAAGCGCTCTTGGACAGTTTTGCATGAGCACCAAGCAGTAAAGGGCTCCCATCTGTTCTGATGAGCATTGCGTTGAATGGAATTGCTGATCACCGCTGCCGCACTGTGCGTATTGCCGATTGCGGCAGCCACTGGTGGACTGCGTTGATATGGTAAGCGCCACGCGCTCCACAATCGCGCTGCATCTGGTTGCAGCACGCAGCTGGGTCGAGAGGGGCGCTTTACTCGCCGAACGCTGGCCGATCTTGCGTTCCACAAGGCGACAAGAAGCGAGGATGACGCCGATTTAGTCGGACTTGTCAAAATATGTAAAAGGCGCTGCAAGTTGTTGGGGAATGACTGGTTCTGCAGGGCTACTATCTTCCTACAGAACCAGCAAGCTCCTGCCTTGGAAGTGTTGCAGGTCTGTTGCTGGCGCAAGAAAGCAAGGGGATGCATCTTTGACATCTTGCCCGGCAACCATTATTGTTTCCCTTCAAGACACTCCTCGCTTGTTTACACAGGCGGCGAGGCATCCTCTTCAAATCGCCAGATGAACCAGCGCCGCCCAGATCTGGCAGTGACCGGTCTCATCGGGCGACACGCAAGAACTGAGGCACGCGAACGAGGATTTGCATGTGTTGAAGCTGCTGGCAGCTGGATTCTGTGCGGCCCAGACATTGAGGCAACGAAGATAACCGGTGAATACCGGTACATGGATGGCTTCAAGTGGATCTTGTCATTCAGTTGGCATGTTGAAGTGAGACGGCAGCTATTGTACTAGGAAGTTACTGCCTGAAGGCACATGTAAGCACTGCGTTTCCTACGCCTCCATCGCCTGTGCTTGGCCCCTGAAGACGCAGCAGTGCTGAGTCAAGCAACTCCCTGTACTACCGGCTTCTCCTTTTTTGCCCTGAGAAGAACCGGCGGTCAGCGGCGCTCCCGAAGGAGTCGTCCCCTCCCACTTTCAAGGTCGGAACCACCCGGCATGCGGCAAAGCCGACGTGCTAGTGGATGGGCTGAGGATTCAGGATTTGGAAGAAAGTTTGTTGGTGGAGCTGCGCGTGTGGTCGCTAGTAAGCGCCCGAACTTCGCCCTTGGTTTGCAGATGCACGACCTGTCGGATAAACTGAGGACGCTCAGGATCTTGGTCACTTGAAGTTCAGGATTGTTGGTCGATGCTAGCAGTAG
>JAASGX010000069.1:0-54191 GCA_023334415.1 Phytopythium chamaehyphon | reverse complement strand
TATGGTGGTCGAGCTTGCTCAGCGTGAACCATTGGAATTCCGCGGCAAGACGCAGTCGGCAATTTATGCTACGCGCACTTTCGTTCAGATCATCGGACAGCTCGTGGTTGGCTTTGGCTTCAATGGCGAGAAGTATGGCGGCACTTTCGACTTTTCGATCACTTTCTCGCAGCTCATGATTATCTCAGCGATTGTCACGGCTCCGATCGTTCCAGTCTCGTGGTACTTCATCAAGGAAGAGAAGAAGGAGCGTGTGAACTTTGGTCAATACGTGAAGGACATGTGGACGATGATCCAGAACCGCGCGTTCTACCAGCTTATCTTTTTCAACTTCTTCAACAGTCTGTTCTCCGGCATCAGCTACACCGGCAACTCTCCTGTTCAGGCGCACATGGTTGGTGTGACTCCGATCAACAACACTCTGTCAAATGTTTTGAGCTATGTGCTGTTTCTGATCGGTATCATGGTCACGTCGAAGTGGGGTCTCAACTGGAGCTGGCGATGGATGATTGTCGTCACGGGTATCATTGTCGTCGCCATCGATTTGGCGACGGCGCTGATTGTCTTCTGGGATGTTTTCCGCAGCCAGTGGTTCTGGCTTGGCCCGCCGATTGTTGTGCAGCTTCCTGCTGGTATCAGCTTCATTATCCAGACTTTCTTCATTGTTGAGCTCGCCAATGAAGGCAATGAGGGTCTGGTCTACGGCCTCATCACGACGACCTCGAACCTTGCGAGTCCGTTTGCGACGACGATGACTCGGCTGATTGACAAGCCACTGAACCTCACGACGGAGCGCATTCAGAACGACGAGGACGCGATCCGCTGGGACCTGACGTACGCTGTTCTCATCATGTACGGCATGACCATCTTCTCGTGGGCCTTCCTTGTTTTCCTTCCTCGCCAGAAGACGGAGACGCAGGAGCTTATCCGCAAGGGCGGGTCCAGCAAGTGGTTGGGAGGCATCACAGTCTTCTACATTGGTTTCGCCCTCATTTGGTCGGTCATGGTCAACATCATGGGCATCTACGACAGCACTTCGTGCTTGGTGATCGCTGGTGGTGACGGGTGCTAAACTGATGCGTTGGGCTCGATGAGGAAGGCTCATTTGAGCTAGGAAGATATGCGTAAGCTGCAGGGACAATTAGTGTTGTGGTTTCTTGCAGACTTTTAAACATGCAGACTTTTTGCGATGTTTTTCATTATGACAATTCGTTTTATTAATTGTAAAAATCTTCTCTGTACGACGAAGTACCACGATATGGTTCTGCAACTTCGGCAAGAGGAGCCCATAATGAGCAGGGACAAGCTGTTCATCCCGAGCGATACCACAGGGAGATGAAGCATCAATGCCGTCGCCAACAAACGATAGTCCTTTGATTTAGTCATCGATGGCCTGTGCAAGCTGATAGGAAAAAGTCGCCCCGACTCATTTCTGACATTGCAGGCAGCAGCAGAAATCTTGGGATTGAAGGAATGAAAGTTGGTTGCCTCGGAACCACTTGTTGCACTGGTTGCATGCAGGATCGAGCGCGTTCACGGTAACACTGCTGTTTTGCTCCCACCAGGTACGTATTTTTTGCTGTCAGAGCAACAAGTTCAAGAGAAAACAGCTCTGGATATTGAACGAGTGTTGAAGTGTACTGTAAATCGAGGGGATCAACATCGATTGCTCTTCTTGGAGCTCTTTTGATGGGCTGGAGTTGCTGCCTCCGTACCAGAGCTCGCCTCTGCTTGATCCTTGGGGGTTAGTCGCGCTAGAACAATGAACTCATTCCTCAATTTGCGCTCTCAACAGCACTCCGCCAGAAAACCGACAACAAACAACTTACCCGAGAACTAGCCACAGCGCTGCAACGATGTCGACCCAGCAGGTCGTCGGGAACATCCACAAAGAGGATCTTGGCCGACTTTCATACCTGAGCGCCGCCTCGCAACCCAAGGATGTTGAGAATGGCGACTACAAAGGAGCCCAGACACCAGACGAGAATGGTTTCTTCGAAGGTGGAGCTCTACGTGCCGGTGGTCGCCCCAATCTTCTCAGTCGCGACTACGTCGGGTTCATCCTCCAGTACGCTGCTGTGGGCCTTAACTACGGAGTTCTGCCGGCCACCGTTTACCCAGTCATCCAGCTGTACTTCAATGCTCCGGGGTCGACGTATCTAACGGCTTCTACACTGGTGGTGATGCCGTGGAGTTTCAAGGCGTTTTTCGGTATCCTTTCCGACTGCGTCCCCATCTTTGGTCTCCGTCGCAAGCCGTGGATCATTGTCGGCTGGAGTATGTGCCTCGCCATGCTTCTCGTGATGGCTTGCCTGCCTGAAGGTGAGCCGTATTACACGGTTTCGTCCGACAGGGATATCAAGCCAGAAGACTACACGGACGAGATTCGCGATCGCATCAACTATGACGCTCCTGGTCAGGCGGGCAAGTATGTCATGCTCATGTTCCTCGCGGCGGTTGGATATGTGCTCTCGGATGTATGCGCCGATAGCTTGGTGGTTGAGCTAGCTCAGCGCGAACCACTGGAAGTTCGCGGGAAGACACAGTCAGCTATTTACGCTACGCGTACGCTGTTCCAGATTATTGGCGAATTGATTGTTGGCTTTGGCTTCAATGGTGAGCAATATGGTGGGGAGTTCGACTTCTCCATCACTTTTTCGCAGCTCATGATTATTTCGGCAGTCGTGACAACCCCAATCATTCCGGTTTCTTGGTACTTCATCAAGGAAGAGAAAAAGGAACGATTCCCCTTCGGCCAGTACCTGAAGAACATGTGGACGATGATTCAGCAGCGCGCGTTCTACCAGTTGATCTTTTTCAACTTCTTCCAACGATTGTTCTCCGATATCGGCTACACAGCTGCTAGCCCTGTGCAGTCGTATCTGGCTGGTGTGACTACGATCAACAGCACTCTGTCTGACGTTTTCGGGAACCTGCTTTTCATGTTTGGTATCATGGCGACGTCGAAGTGGGGTCTCAACTGGAGTTGGCGCTGGATGATCGTCGTTACTGGCGTGGTTGTCATTGCTGTAGATTTTGTTACGGCGATGGTCGTAGTATGGGATATTTTCCGAAGCCAGTGGATTTGGCTCGGCCCGCCGGTTGTCGTTCAAGTCCCTGCTGGCATCAGCTTCATCATATCGACATTCTTCATCGTCGAACTCGCCAGCGAAGGTAACGAGGGCTTGGTCTACGGTTTGATCACCACTACTAGCAACCTAGCTAGCCCATTCGCGACCGCAATTACACTTGTGATCGACAAGCCGCTCAACCTGACTACCGAACGCATTCAGAACGACGACCACTCGATCCGTATGGATATCACGTACGCTATCCTCATCATGTATGTCATGACGGTATTCTCGTGGGCCTTCCTCGTCTTCCTTCCACGCCAGAAGACCGAGATGCAGGAGTTGATTCGCAAAGGCGACTCAAGCAAGTGGCTTGGAATCATCACGGTGTTCTACATCTCGTTCGCTCTCGTCTGGTCGGTTATGGTCAACATCATGGGAATCTACGACAGCACTTCGTGCCTCGTGATTGCTGGTGGTGATGGCTGCTAAGGTGCTGCATGACGTCTGACGGGAGGGTCATCGTGTAGCATGATGCATTGCGTGAGTAGCAGGAGTGCGTTGTAAGTTTCTTGCATACATTTGAAGTTGCTGGAATGTTCCTCGACAGTTTTGTTGTGCCTCGCAAATATGAGTTATGAAAGCTCTCGCTGTACGACAAGGCAGGTTCCGCACAAAGCATGCTCATCGCCGCGATGAGCATCTCACTCAGGTCGATTGCACAGCATGCAGTGTGACTCCACTCTAATACAACTGCTTGCATTGACTCGAAAGCGCTTTCGTAGTCGTAGAGCTGCGCTCCGAAAGTTGAGAGCGTCCTTCCATCGACGGACTCTTACCTTTACATTTAAATGTAATTTTTGGATTTCTGTTTAGTAGTTGTAAAACCTGTGTAAATGGATCGGAAAAAGGGCATTACAGGCACCGCATTTTCATCCTCACACCTCCTCACGATTGTGAAAGCACATCTTGGACTCGAACAATCAAGCTTCTTTGGTTGTTAATTGCATGAAGGATCGAGAGATTCCATGAGTAGCTCAAATGGTACTGTACATGTGCATACACCCCGGATGCTGTAGCTCGAGGGGGTCAACAACGATTGTCCCCACTTGAAACCTCATCTCTCTCTCCTCTTCATCTCCACAACAATGCTTTACGTAAAGTCGAGAGCTAGGAAAACATCAAAGCCTCCGCCTCATTCTCGAATTTGCGCGCTCGACAGCATCCAACCAATCGACCACCACTGGTCCAAGAGTCCATTCCAACGCCGGTCATGTCGACCCAGCAGATCGTTGGCAGCATTCACAAGGAGGATCTAACCGGCCGCCTGTCGTACCTGAGTGGTGCTTCACAGCCCAAGGATGTCGAGAACGGAGACTACAAGGGAGCCCAGACCCCCGATGAGAATGGTTTCTTCGAAGGAGGAGCACTACGTGCTGGTGGCAAGCCCAACTTGCTCAGTCGCGATTACATCGGCTTCATTCTTCAGTATGCTGCTGTGGGTCTCAACTACGGCGTTCTCCCAGCCACTATCTACCCGCTGATCCAACAGTACTTCAATGCTCCGGGAGCAACGTATGTGACGGCAGCTACGCTTGTTGTCCTGCCGTGGAGTTTCAAGGCTTTCTACGGCATTCTGTCAGACTGTGTCCCGATATTCGGTCTCCGTCGCAAGCCGTGGATCATTGTCGGCTGGAGTATTTGTCTCGTGATGCTCGTCACCATGGCCTGCCTGCCTGAAGGTGAGCCGTATTACACGGTTCCGTCCGACAGGGATATCAAGCCAGAAGACTACACGGACGAGATTCGCGATCGCATCAACTATGACGCCCCGAGTCAGGCGGGCAAGTACGTTATGCTCATGTTCTTCGTGGCATTTGGGTATGTGCTCTCGGATGTGTGCGCCGACAGTCTGGTTGTTGAACTTGCTCAGCGTGAACCACTGGAAGTCCGCGGCAAGACGCAATCTGCAATCTACGCCACGCGCACTCTTTTTGTGATCATTGGCGAGCTTCTAGTTGGTTTCGGCTTCAACGGCGAGAAGTACGGCGGCACTTTCGACTACTCAATCACTTTCTCGCAGCTCATGATCATTCTTTCAGTCTGCACGGCTCCGATCATTCCGGTTTCTTGGTTCTTCATCAAGGAAGAAAAGAAGGAACGTGTGAACTTTGGCGAGTACCTGAAGGATATGTGGACGATGATCCAGCAGCGTGCGTTCTACCAGTTGATTTTCTTCAACTTCTTCAACAGCTTCTTTGCTGACATTGCCTACACAGCAAGCAGCCCTGTAGCGTCGTATATGGCTGGTGTAACTACGATCAACAGCACTCTGTCAGACGTTTTCGGAAACCTGCTTTTCATGTTTGGCATCATGATCACGTCGAAGTGGGGTCTCAACTGGAGTTGGCGCTGGATGATCGTTCTGACGGGCGTGGTCGTCATTGCCGTCGATTTGGCGACAGCCCTGATTGTCTTCTGGGACATATTCCGCAGCCAGTGGTTCTGGCTCGGCCCGCCAGTCGTCGTGCAGGTTCCTGCTGGTATCAGTTTCATTATCCAAGCATTCTTCATCGTCGAGCTCGCCAACGAAGGCAACGAAGGTCTTGTGTATGGCCTCATCACGACCACCGGCAACCTTGCTAGCCCGTTCGCGAATACGTTCACTCTTGTCATCGATCACCCGTTGAACCTCACGACCGAACGAATCCAGAACGATGACAATTCAATCCGTTGGGACCTGACGTACGCTATTCTCATCATGTACGGCATGACGATGTTCTCGTGGGCCTTCCTGATTTTCCTTCCTCGCCAGAAGTCCGAGACGCAGGAATTGATTCGCAAAGGTGGCTCGAGCAAGCTGCTGGGCGGCCTCACGGTCTTTTACATCGCTTTCGCCCTCATTTGGTCGGTGATGGTGAACATTATGGGTATTTTCGACAGCACGTCGTGCCTCGTGATTGCTGGAGGCGATGGCTGCTAAGTGGATCGAGCATAGCCATCAACACGCAGGATGGGAGGCATTGAGTGTCCAGTAGGTGTAAATGCCTTCGCGTGGAATTCATATTGGTTGGAATGGAATTCCGTTCTTCATTCAATCGTGCTACTTTGCCATTCCAGGATTATGAGTTAAGGGAACCTCAGCTGTACGTCTCACCTGTTGGCATTGCAGCTCGCATTGCGTTGCATGCCACGGTCGTTGTAAGTATTTGCAGAGACCGATTGCCAATCAAGCCAGCTTTGTCAACACAGCCACGCTCGACACAACCCGTGGGAAACCAGAGCCGTCAATCGCGTGGCCTGACGTACAGTACAGTGTGTACAGATTAAATGCAGCACCGCACGCAATGGTGAGCATGGCCAACCACAAAGCTGATTCATGCGCGAGCTAACAGATGCACCTGAGAGCGCAGCTACCTTCTAAATAGTATTTATACTCAGTAAATATTATTTTTTAACTTTGATATTAACTTTTATCTATATTGAAAATCACTTTATGCATTGTTGATATTTCAAATATTATTATGTGGACTGCCTCAAATCTGAGTTGGCACCGCAACGCTCAAGTTGCACCTGCTCACGTTGCACCGTGGTCACCACAAACACAATGGGGTCCCGTGGAAACGTTGATTGCAGTTCTCCTTGATGCTGCTGCCTCGCCAACGACCTTTACCGAACTTCTCGTCAGAATTTTGCGAGTCAAACCGATCAGCTCATTCCCCAATTTGCGGGCTCCCCAGCAACCAGACACCCAGCCAACCAACTTCGACCGGTTCAAGCGTTTGCAACAGCTGCGACCATGTCGACCCAGCAGGTCGTCGGGAACATCCACAAGGAGGATCTTGCCGGTCGGCTGTCGTACCTGAGTGGTGCATCGCAACCCAAGGATGTCGAGAACGGAGACTACAAAGGAGCCCAGACACCAGACGAGAATGGTTTCTTCGAGGGAGGAGCTCTGCGTGCCGGCGGTCGCCCCAATCTTCTCAGTCGTGATTACATCGGGTTCATTCTCCAGTACGCTGCTGTGGGCCTCAACTACGGAGTTCTTCCAGCCACCATTTATCCAGTCATCCAGCTGTACTTCAATGCTCCGGGAGCAACGTATGTGACGGCTGCTACACTGGTGGTGATGCCGTGGAGCTTCAAGATTTTCTACGGCATTCTGTCAGACTGCGTCCCCATCTTTGGTCTCCGTCGCAAGCCGTGGATTATCATCGGCTGGAGTATCTGTCTCGTGATGCTCCTCACAATGGCATGCCTACCAGAGGGAGAGCCTTACTACACGGTTTCGTCGGACCGCCACATCAAGCCTGAGGACTACACGGACGAGATCCGCGATCGTATTAACTACGATGCTCCCGGTCAAGCTGGAAAGTACGTCATGCTGATGTTCTTTGCTGCGTTTGGCTATGTCATGTCGGACGTCTGCGCTGATAGCTTGGTGGTCGAGCTTGCCCAACGTGAGCCATTGGAAGTCCGCGGCAAGACACAATCTGCAATTTACGCTACTCGCACCTTTGTAGTAATCCTTGGTGAGCTTCTTGTGGGTTTCGGCTTCAACGGCGAACAATATGGTGGCGAATTCGACTTTTCGATTACCTTCTCGCAGCTCATGATCATCGTCTCAATCTGCACGGCTCCGATCATCCCGATCTCGTGGTTCTTCATCAAGGAAGAGAAGAAAGAGCGCGTGAACTTTGGCGAGTACCTGAAGGATATGTGGACGATGATCCAGCAGCGTGCGTTCTACCAGTTGATTTTCTTCAACTTCTTCAACAGCTTCTTTGCTGACATTGGTTATACTGCGGGATCTCCTGTGGCATCATACATGGCTGGTGTAACTACGATCAACAGCACTCTGTCAGACGTTTTCGGAAACCTGCTTTTCATGTTTGGAATTATGATCACGTCGAAGTGGGGTCTCAACTGGAGCTGGCGCTGGATGATCATTCTGACAGGCGTGATCGTCATTGCCGTCGATTTGGCGACAGCCCTGATTGTCTTCTGGGACATATTCCGCAGCCAGTGGTTCTGGCTCGGCCCGCCAGTCGTCGTGCAGGTTCCTGCTGGTATCAGTTTCATTATCCAGACATTCTTCATCGTCGAGCTTGCCAACGAAGGCAATGAGGGTCTTGTTTACGGCCTCATCACGACGACTGCGAACCTTGCCGGTCCGTTCGCGAACGCAGTTCAGCTCGTCATCGACAAGCCGTTGAACCTCACGACCGAGCGCATCCAGAATGATGACCACTCGATTCGCATGGACTTGACGTACGCTGTTCTCATCATGTACGGCATGACGATCGTCTCATGGGCCTTCCTATTCTTCCTTCCTCGCCAAAAGACCGAGACGCAGGAGCTCATCCGCAAGGGAGGCTCGAGCAAGATTATGGGAGCCATCACGGTCTTCTACATCGCTTTCGCCCTCATTTGGTCGGTTATGGTGAACATTATGGGTATTTTCGACAGCACATCGTGCCTCGTGATTGCTGGAGGCGATGGCTGCTAAGTGTCGTCCGAGATTAGCCTCGTCAACTCGTTGCGTCGCAGAAGTGCTGTGTTTCACGGCTCCTTGCCCACATATAAAGTCGATCGAACGCAAAAGCAATTCTTGATCAATTCCATTGGCTTTTTCTCTCATCCACGATTTTTTTCCAGGCTTTTTATCATCGTGACGACTGAATGCACAGAGAATGCTCGTCAACAGGTCCATGCTTGAAGCTGTAGTGCTGTTGAGCAGAGTGTTTGGATATCGTGTAGTGAGCTGAGCACTGCATTTTCCGCTCTCACTGTTCGGGTGTATGAGTTTAGCGAGCCCTCGCTGTACAGCACTGTTGCACCTCATCACTTCGTGTGCAGCAGTTTGAGCAATCAGCCGTGCTGGCTGACCGATTGCCAATCACGCAGCCTGCCCATCCGACTTTCGCTTTCGTCCACACCGTGCGTGTCAGTCGTTTTAGTCAGTCGCTTCCAAGGTGATGGAGCGGCCTAAAGCCCGCCAGTCGCAAGTCGCGCTCGTACAGTAGGAAACCGGTGCCCGAATGGGCCCATTAGAGTCGTCTGCAGGTCAAATACTGAGGAGGGGCAGCGGATATTGCTGTGGACGAATTTCATGGTCGACGTCGATTAATGCACGCTCCAGGACTCGAAAAAGCTCACCTGTGAGCATTTCGCCAGTGATTCTCACGCCTCTCACCATGTACACACGCATGGTTATTTGCCGCTCAAGGGCACAGACAGGTCGTCGCGGTGTATTAACGCGCGTTAATCTCGCTCCGGGCGCGAGAACGGGACCCAGTGTCGCTGACGTTGCGTCCTGTTGCTGCACTTCTTTGATCCGATCAACGAGTCTCTGACCTCGACAGGTTTGAAGGCTCGACCGTCTGCTGCCTCGCCTTGTCCCTACCAAGGACCGTGTACACATGCAAAGTACACGATAGTGAGTGTACGGCCAGCTCTGCACTCGCTCGTCGATCTCTGCAACTTGCCGAGCCGCGCACTCGGCAGCAGCTCATTCCTCGTTTTGCGCTCTCGCCAGCACCCGAACGCCCAGCTCCAAGCAGTCCAAGCCTTCGTCTTCGAGCTCCAGCGACAAGGATGGCGACGCAGCACGGCCCCTCCGGCGGAGCCCACAAGGAAGACATTGTCTCCCGACTCTCATACGTGAGCGGCACGTCCCAGACCAAGGACATCGAGAACGGAGACTACAAGGGAGCGCAGACCCCGGACGAGAATGGGCTCTTCGAAGGCGGTGCGCTGCGTCCTGGCGGCAAGCCCAACCTGCTGAGCCGCGACCACATCGGCTTCATTCTCCAGTACGCGGTCATCGGCTTGAACTATGGTCTGCTCCCAGCCACGGTCTACCCGGTGATCCAGCAGTACTTCAACGCTTCCGGTGCGACGTACGTGACCGCCCAGACCCTGGTGGTGCTGCCGTGGAGTTTCAAGGCCTTCTATGGTGTGCTGTCCGACTGTGTCCCCATCGGTGGTCTTCGTCGTAAGCCGTGGATCATCATCGGCTGGACGATCTGTCTTGCGATGCTTATCACCATGGCCTGCCTTCCTGAGGGCAAGCCGTACTTCACTGTTCCTTCCGACCGCGACATCAAGCCTGCCGATTACACTGACGAGATCCGCGACCGCCTTAACTATGATGCTCCAAACCAGGCCGGCAAATATGTCATGCTCATGTTCTTCGCCGCCTTCGGGTATGTGCTCTCGGACGTTTGTGCCGATAGTCTGGTGGTCGAGCTTGCTCAGCGCGAGCCTATTGAAGTCCGCGGCAAGACCCAGTCGGCCATCTACATTGTCCGCACTTTTGTTGTGATTCTTGGTGAGCTTCTTGTTGGCTTTGGCTTCAATGGAGAGAAATACGGCGGTGACTTCGACTTCTCCATCTCATTCTCCCAGCTCATGATTATCGTCGCGATCTGCACGGCCCCCATTCTCCCGGTCTCGTGGTTTTTCATCAAGGAGGAGAAGAGCGAGCGCGTCAACTTCGGCCAGTACATGAAGGATATGTGGACCATGATTCAGAAGCGCGCGTTCTACCAGTTGATCTTCTTCAACTTCTTCCAGGGTCTCTTCTCGGCCATCGGCTACACTGGTAGCGGACCCGTTGCCTCATTCATGGTTGGTGTGACCCCGATCAACAGCATTCTTTCCGACGTGCTGAGCAACTTGCTCTTCATGTTTGGCATTATGATCACGTCAAAGTGGGGCTTGAACTGGAGCTGGCGTTGGATGATTGTCGGCACTGGTCTGATTGTGATTGTCGTGGACTTTGCCACCTCGATGATTGTCTTCTGGGACGTGTTCCGCAGCCAGTGGTTCTGGCTCGGCCCGCCGATTGTCGTGCAGTTGCCGTACGGTGTCGGCTGGATGATCTCGAACTTCTTCATTGTCGAGCTTGCTAGCGTCGGCAACGAGGGTCTGGTCTACGGTCTCATCACGACGACGTCGAACCTCTGCAGTCCGTTCGCCAACGCTCTCCAGCTCGTCATCGACAAGCCGTTCAACCTCACGACCGAGCGCATCCAGAACGACGACAACTCGATCCGATGGGACCTGACGTACGCCGTGATCATCATGTACGCCATGACCATCTTCTCGTGGGTGTTCCTGGTCTTCCTGCCTCGCCAGAAGGCCGAGACGCAGGAGCTGATGCGCAAGGGCGGCTCGAGCAAGCTGCTGGGCGGCCTCACGGTCTTCTACATCTCGTTCGCCTTCGTCTGGTCGATCATGACAAACGTCATGGCCATCTTCGACAGCACCTCGTGCTTGGTGATTGCAGGCGGCGACGGCTGCTAAATTTTCGTCCGAAATGTCGAGTGGAGCGGCCGAGCAGAAGTGAGATTGCTCGAGAGCGTGGTGAGACCTACATCGACAGCAAAACCCCTCTGCGTAGCATTTGTATAAGCGGAAAGAGCTGCCTGAATACATTTTCGAGTCTAGTGCCGTGCTGTCATAGTCAGATATCGTTGCCTTGCTCCTCTTCCTGCTCATCCTGCTCGCCGATCCCGCCAAGCTGAGCTTGTCGCCGAGCCAAACGGCTCGAATCCAGGGCTTGTACTGTAGACTGCAGGGAGAAGCGATTGCCAATCAGAGCGGCGTCTTCGACCCGCTGACGCGGTGCTGACACTTCAATTAATTCGCGATTAGTAATTCGACCGTTGCCCATCTCCCTTCCCGAATTAACGCGGAACATGCGCTATGGGAGGTTTACGGAGTATCTTTGTGGTATGACTCTGATACATTTTGATAAAATATATCTTTACTTTACCAAAATATGCAGGTTTTTATCAGATTAAATATGTACGTACCGAAACGGAACCCAGAACATCGGCGGAAAGAGTGTCCAATTAACTACCACTTTAGGCAAGAAAAACGTTTTGTAAAGTCCCGTGTCAATACAAATAGTACTAGAAGTCGCTATAGGGTCCACACTGAATCTTCGCGGGGTATCAATAATCGCAGTTTGAAAAGTGCGGTGCCGGCACTTGACTTGTCAAGCGCGATTTCTGATTTGTCCACACAAATTCACTCGTTGACCTACATATTTTTACATTTTGACTGTCCGTCCGCTCTACAGTAATGAATGCAACGCAACTGCGAGATCTCAGTCTCCGGAGACCTCGACACAGTTGCAGCTCGAGATGTCACGCATTCGACATCACGAGCTGCGATCGGGATGCGCGTACGTTCGTTCGAGCAGATGGAGCTCCATAGCTTTCATCCAGAGTCTCCAAGGAGACTTGCAGCCACATCGGAGCTCCTTCCCGCGTTGCTCTAGGCCTCCTGGCTTTCGCTGCTGCTGCTGTTTGTCGACGGGCCCGTGACTCAACTGCTCACTCTGCAATTTGCGTCCCCGGCGGCACCCGACCAACTAGCCCTCGACTCGCCTCGCTTCTCCCCAGAGCTCCGCCAGCCATGTCAGCCCCGCACCACGCCGGCGCCGGTGTCCACAAGGAGGACATCGTGACCCGACTCTCCTACGTCAGCGGCACGTCCCAAGCCAAGGATGTCGAGGGCGGCGACTACAAGGGGGCCCAGACTCCCGATGAGAACGGATACTTCGAGGGAGGAGCCCTTCGCCCCGGTGGCAAGCCCAACCTGCTCAGCCGAGACTACATCGGCTTCATCATGCAGTACGCGGCCGTCGGACTCGTGTACGGTCTGCTGCCTGCAACCGTCTACCCGCTGCTGCAGAACTACTTCAACGCGTCGGGAGCCGTCGTCAGCACGGCGTCTGTGCTGGTGGTCATGCCGTGGAGCTTCAAGGCCTTCTACGGCATCCTCTCCGACTGTGTGCCGCTCTGGGGCCTGCGCCGCAAGCCGTGGATGATCATCGGATGGACACTCTGCCTTGTCATGCTTATCACCATGGCTTGCCTGCCGGAGGGCGAGCCATACTTCACCTCTGCCGCTGACCGCGACATCAAGCCCGAGGACTACACGCCGGAGATCGAGGCCCGCATCAACTACGACGCTCCAAGCCAGGCCGGCAAGTACGTTATGCTCATGTTCTTCGCCGCCTTCGGATACGTGCTCTCGGATGTGTGCGCCGACAGTATGGTTGTCGAACTCGCTCAGCGTGAGCCATTGGAAGTCCGCGGCAAGACGCAGTCGGCCATCTACATTGTCCGAACGTTCGTCGTGATCCTCGGCGAGCTTCTTGTCGGCTTTGGCTTCAACGGCGAGAAGTACGGCGGAGACTTTGACTTCTCCATCACCTTCTCGCAGCTCATGATCATCGTGTCGATCTGTACGGCCCCGATCATCCCGGTCACGTGGTTCTACATCAAGGAGGAGAAGAGTGAGCGCGTCAACTTCGGCCAGTACCTCAAGGACATGTGGACCATGATTCAGCAGCGCGCGTTCTACCAGCTTATCTTCTTCAACTTCTTCCAGGGCGTGTTCTCCAACATTTCGTACACGGCCAACTCGCCGGTGCAGTCGCACATGGTTGGTGTGACCCCGATCAACAGCATTCTGTCGGACATTCTCGGCAACCTGCTCTTCATGTTCGGTATCATGATCACGTCCAAGTGGGGCCTTAACTGGAGCTGGCGCTGGATGATCGTCGCCACGGGTCTCTTTGTCATTGCCGTCGACGCCCTCACGACGTTCATCACGGTCTGGGACGTGTTCCGCAGCCAGTGGTTCTGGCTCGGCCCGCCGATCGCCGTCATGGTCCCGTACGGTGTCGGCTGGATGATTGGCAACTTCTTCATCGTCGAGCTCGCCAGTGTCGGCAACGAGGGTCTTGTCTACGGCCTCATCACGACGACCTCGAACCTGTCAAGTCCGTTCGCCCAGGCGCTGACGCTCGTCATCGACAAGCCGTTCAACCTCACGTCGACGCGTATCCAGAACGACGACCACTCGATCCGCATGGACATCACGTACGCCGTGATCATCATGTACGCGATGACCATCTTCTCGTGGATCTTCCTCGTGTTCCTGCCGCCGCAGAAGGCCGAGACGCAGGAGCTGATCCGCAAGGGCGGCTCGAGCAAGCTGCTGGGCGGCCTCACGGTTTTCTACATTTCGTTCGCGTTCATCTGGTCCGTCATGACCAACATCATGGCCATCTTCGACAGCACGTCGTGCCTCGTGATTGCCGGCGGCTCTGGCTGCTAAGCACGTGCGTTCTCGTGGCCCGCACGCGACTCGTGTGCGGATTTCTTCCTGTGTGGTTTTCTCACGCCTACGCGCAGCTCGAAGCTCTACACCAAGACTAGAGAGCCGCCGTTTGTATAAAGGCCGTCAATGCAAAGCGATGCGATCGCAGCTTTTCTTTGAACGATTCCTTCCTCCATGCGTTTGGCAAGCTGATCATTAGCCATTGCTGATCATTTCGTTCCTCTCCTCTCTCACTTTCTTATGGCTCATTCGCTGCACAGCGTACAGACCAATTGCATTCGTCTGCACCGCGTGCGTCATGGACTTCAACGGCGTCAACGGCGTCAGCCCGGCGGTGCAGACGACCACAACAGACACAAGACGGCCACAACAGACACAAGACGACCCCAACACGGCGGCAAGTGACTCGCAAGAGAGTGCACCTACACTTTCTGCCTGCATCGTGATTGGCAAGCGACTTCGCGACCGGCTCGCCCTTGAATCCTCGGCGGCCATCTCCAGGTGAGACCTTGTCGACGAGGACGAGTCCGACGAGGACCTGCCCGTCCTCTCTGATGTGTAAACGAACCCGTGATTGGCAAGCCGAGAGCATCTCGCGCGGGGCGGCGATCGTCGGCACTTTCGTGTGCCGAACAGTCCTTGCTCCTCGATAGTCACTACCTTTAGCTAGCAAAATTAGCGACTTAATATCGAATTGTGCAGGTGAATTTCGATGGTAGACGCGAGATATCATGCCACAAAGGAGCACCGTGACACCACAATTGGAGAGGTGCGATAAGCTGGCGGCGTGAATGCTCGAGGCGGCAGGCACATGAAATCTACGGTACGAAATGTTGTCTACTGACGAGTACCGTTACCGGTGCAACACTTCTCCTAACAGATCGATTCCCGGCGATTTGATTGGCTGACGACTTAACAGATCGCCCAGCGTCATCGGGAAGGTGGCTCGGCAATGCTCAAACGGTAGGACTCAACACGGAATGCGGCTGTTGACTCGCGTTTTGTATGCTTTGCCATTCGATCACAATTCAGCCAGAGATGTCAACTAGTCCAACTGCTTGCACATCAAACAAATCGCAAAAAAGGTGCCTCAATTTGTGCTTGCGTTAGATTCTACTAGAAGTTTGTATTGAATGAAAAGTACGGTACGCTTGTAATCTGTTTTCCCTAATGTGAACATGCTAAACAAGTACCTACATTTAGCTTGAATTCCGTATGGTGGTCTTAAATGTGGTTTTGTCATAAATCGAAATGTTCATACATTCGTCTTAACACTTTAATCTGACACGTCGAAATTAAAAGTGGTACCAGAGCAGCTCCGGCACGGTCTCCGCATTCGCGTTGAGCCAGGTTGCATGTCGGGAGGAGTTCGTGATGGCTAGTATTGTAGACAGTAGCTCACTCACTGGTGAAGGTGCAACGCAGCGCATCACAGTGTGATACCGACGGAGCTCAGCCTGGTCGAGACGAGCATCCTGCTGCTGTCCCCGTGGTGCCAGCCCGGTCTCACCAGGTGCTTACTGTCGAGAGTGCTGATGCTCCAAACCCTGCCGACGATTTCTTGAATCGAGCTCATTCCCGGTTTCGCCTCGCCTTGAGCACCCGCCGACCATGGCTTCGATCCACCACCAGGGCGGCACGGGCGCCAACAAGCTCGACCTCACCACGCGGCTTTCGTATGTGAGCGGCACCTCGCAGCCCAAGGACGTCGAGGAGGGCGGCTACACGGGCGTCAAGACCCCGGACGGCACGCAGGAGTACGAAGGGGGAGCTCTCCGTGACGGCGAGATCCCCGTGCTCACGAGCAAGGACGGCCTCGGCCTGCTCTTCCAGTACGCCGCCGTCGGTCTCAACTACGGTCTGCTGCCTGCTACGGTCTACCCGCTGCTCATGTACTACTTCAACGCATCTGGTGCGACGGTCACGGCTGCCTCGACGCTCGTCGTGCTGCCCTGGAGTTTCAAGGTCTTCTACGGCATCCTGTCGGACTGCGTGCCGCTCTTCGGCTACCGCCGCCGCCCGTGGATGGTCATCGGCTGGACCATCTGTGAGATCATGCTCATTGTGATGGCCTGCATGCCCGCTGGCACGCCGTACTTTGACAACCCGGACGACCGCGACCTGGACACATCCGAGTACACGGCCGAGGTCATTGCTCGTATCAACGAGGACGCACCGGGACAGGCCAGCAAGTACGTCATGCTCATGTTCCTCGCTGCCTTCGGCTACGTGCTCGCCGACGTGTGCGCCGACAGTATCGTCGTCGACTTCGCCCAGCGTGAGCCCGAGGCCATCCGCGGCAAGACCCAGTCCATGATCTACATTGTCCGCACGGTCCTCGTCATCTTCGGCGAGCTCATCTCGGGCTTCTGCTTCAACGGCAAGGAGTACGGCGGAGACTTTAACTTTTCGCTGACCTTCCCGCAGGTCATGATCATCATGGCTGTTCTTACGGCGCATGACGTGGTTCTTCATCAAGGAAGAGAAGAAGCCGCGTGCCGACTTCCGCAAGTACATGAAGGGGCTCTATGACCTCATTTGCACGCGTGCCATGTTCCAGGTCATCTGGTACGTCCTCCTGGCCAACATCTTCAACGGTATCGGCTACACGGCCAGCTCGCCTGTGCAGTCGCTGCTTGTGGGCGTCACTCCGCTTAACAGCACGCTGTCGGACATTCTGGGCAACCTGCTCTTCCTCCTGGGTATCTCCGTTACGTCCAAGTGGGGTTTGCACTGGAGCTGGCGCTGGATGATCGTCTTCACGGGCCTTGTCGTGTGCATCGTCGACTGTGCCACGACCATGATCACGGTTTGGGACGTCTTCCGCAGCCAATGGTTCTGGCTCGGCCCGCCGATCGCCGTCAACCTCCCGTACGGTGTTGGCTGGATGATCTCCAACTTTGTCGTTGTCGAACTCGCCCAGCAGGGCAACGAGGCCGCTGTCTACGGTCTTCTCACCACGACGCACAACGTCGCCTCTCCGTTCGCCACGGCGCTCACGCTGGTTATTGACGCGCCGTTCAACCTCACGAACGCCCGCATCAACGAGGACACGCACGATGTGCGCCTGGACATCTCCTACGTGGTCATCATCATGTACGCCATGACCTTCTTCTCGTGGGTGTTCCTGTTCTTGCTGCCGCGCCAGAAGACGGAGACGCAGGAGCTGATCCGCACGGGCGGGTCGAACAAGCACATTGGCACGTTCACCATCTTCGTGCTCGTGTTCGCGTTCATCTGGTCCGTCATGACCAACATCATGGCCATCTTCGACAGCACCTCGTGCCTCGTGATTGCCGGCGGCTCGGGCTGCTAAAGAGCTGCAAAGAAAGAGTGGCAGCAGCTCATGCTTCATGCTCAGGTGCTTTGTGTGAACATACTCGTCTGTAATTGCAAATGCAACGCTCGTTGGCTTTTGTGCACCTACAACGTGTTCATTGGAGTTGACATCCTTGCCAGTTGACAGCGATCTTTTTGTCAGCTTCAACTAGCAAACTGGCGAGATTTTGGCTGTGTTTACATTTTAAATTCCGGAATTGTTTGCTATAATTTAATCTATATCGAACTACTAAAATACTGTATTTTAATATATGGACCGGCTTTATGCCGTTTCATTCAGATGTGAGCACGGCCACCTTCACATCTATTTATAAAGGTATCATTTGTATGTTCATACTTGCTTTATCTAAGGTTAACTCAGCTGTCATTCAAAGGATATACAAGATAACAGTGAATTCGGTCACCTACCAAGTCGACAAGCGTGGTCATGCTGCCCCGTTTGCGTACTGAATAGTTGCACTTGCATCTGTACTGTACGCACATTGCTGCATGGTCTCAGCAGACTTTGCGCCGTGAGTGCTCTTGGCTCTTTGGCCTTTGACACGTCCTGGAGCTCCACAGACAGGACTCGCTCGGCTGACTGACTGTCGTCGACACTCTCTCTCCGTCCTCGAGCCCTCGAGCGGCGGCACGAGTTCGTTCCCGCACGAGCTCTTTGCTGCAGCTCATTCTCCGATTTTCGTCGACGAGCTCAAGCATCAGCATCCTCGCTTCGTCTGCAAAGATGTCGGCTCCGAACCGCGGCCCCGGCATGGGCTCCAGCAAGCTCGACCCGACGCTCGCTGCACGTCTGTCGTACCTGAGCGGCACGTCGGCCCCCAAGGACGTCGAGGAGGGCTACACTGGCGTCAAGACGCCTGATGTCGCCGAGGACGGCGCTATCCGTGCTGGTGGTGCTCCCGTGCTCACCAGTCGTGATAGTATCGGTCTGCTCGTGCAGTACGCGGTTGTCGGCCTGGTCTACGGCTCGCTGCCCGAGACCATCTACCCGTTCATGCAGCAGTACCTCAACTCGACGGGTGCCCAGGTCACGACCGCCCAGACGCTGGTTGTGCTGCCCTGGAGTTTCAAGGTCTTCTACGGCATTCTGTCCGATTGCTTCCCTATCTTCGGATTCCGTCGTCGCCCCTACATGCTCATCGGATGGTCGATTTGCTTCATCATGCTGCTGGTCATGGCCTGCATGCCGATTGGCGACCCGTACTTCACTGTTTCGTCCGACCGCGACGTGGATCCTTCCAAGTATACCGACGAGATCCGCGCGCGCATCAACTACGATGCTCCGTCCCAGGGTGCCAAGTACGTCATGCTCATGTTCTTCGCGGCCTTCGGCTACGTCATGTCGGACGTGTGTGCCGACAGTATCACGGTAGACTACGCCCAGCACGAGCCTCTTGAGCGCCGCGGAAAGACGCAGTCGATGATCTACATCGTGCGCACGGTGTTTGTTATCATCGGACAAATTATCACGGGCTTCTGTTTCAACGGCGAGGAGTATGGCGGAAACTTTGACTTCTCGCTCAGCTTTCCCCAGCTCATGATCATCTTCACTGTTTGCACAATTCCGGTGTTCCCCGCAACGTGGTTCTTCATCAAGGAAGAGAAGCACGAGAAGCCCAACTTCAAGCAGTACATCAGCGGACTGTTCGACCTCATCTGTAAGCGCGCCGTGTTCCAGGTCGTGTGGTACATCTTCCTCGCCAACATCTTTGCTGACATTTCCTACACCGCGAGCTCGCCGATCCAGTCGTACATGGTGGGTGTGACCCCGATCAACAGCACCATCAGTGACATCCTCAGCAACCTGCTCTTCATGCTTGGCCTCATGGTGACCTCAAAGTGGGGTCTGCGCTGGAACTGGCGCTGGATGATTGTTGGCACGGGTATCTTCGTCATTTGCATCGACTTCGCGACCACCATGATCACGGTCTGGGATATCTTCCGCAACCAGTGGTTCTGGCTTGGCCCGCCGATTGCCGTGCAGCTTCCTGCTGGTGTTGGCTGGATGATTGGCAACTTCGTCATCGTCGAGCTGGCGGGCGAGGGCAATGAGGGCGCCATGTACGGTCTTGTCACGACGGTCTTCAATGTGGCATCGCCGTTCGCAACCACGCTGACTCTTGTCATGAACAACCCGTTCAACCTCACTACGGAGCGTATCCAGGAAGACGACCACTCGATCCGCATGGACATCACCTACGTTGTCATCATCATGTACGCTTGCACCATGTTCGCGTGGGTGTTCCTGTTCATGCTGCCGCCGCAGAAGGAGGCGACTCAGGAGCTGCTTCGCACCGGAGGCACCAACCGCACGATCGGTGCGATTACCGTCTTTGTCGTCTGCTTCGCTCTCGTCTGGTCGGTCATGACCAACATCATGGCGATCTTCGACAGCACTTCTTGCCTCGTGATCGCTGGTGGCTCGGGCTGCTAAACTGTCAAGCAGCAGGGCTTGACAAGTTCGAGTCGTATGAACGAGCTAGGCAACAAGAGTCAACTCGTATGTGTTCCGTTCACTAGTAAACAACCAATTCATTCGGTTTTACAATTACTATGTTTGTGTGCCTTGAATTTGCTGGCGAAAGCTTGCCGAAGCTCGCCTACTGCTCAACATATTGTGATAAATGGAAAGTTCACTCAGCTCGCTTGTCCGCAACAACAACATATATGTATCTCATGTGCCATTTTCTTTGATCATTTGCAAAGGCTGGATGGTTGTGAAAGCCTAAAGCGAAGGGAAACTCGACGGAGATGGGAGCTAAGCAGCATTCTTTTGTCAGAAAAATATCCTCGATATGTTTTCTGACGGCGAACTGTAAAGAGGGATAACCTACGTGTCAATCAGGGCCAAGATGCAATGACCATCTCGGCCTGTCTTTCAGGATTTCTTGCTCTCGAACAAATCGAAGCGACAACCAGTGGAAATTGCAAACTCCCGAGTTGCAGAGTTGCCAGACAAGCCTAGTGGATTGTCCGCAAGGTTGACGAGCAGTGCGCGACCATGGGAATTAACTCGATCCGGTGCTGCAAGGTGCCGCTCGCAAACAAGTTGACGCCTCGACCTGCGAGATCCACTTGGACTAGTCGTCCGGTGTTGCACAGTTGTACAGTAAACTCGTTAATTTTGACCTTTTTACCTTCATATCGTAAATTGAGACGTCATAATTCACAAATTTAGCATCTGACCGGCTTTGTATGAATTGCCCTATTTCCTAAGATTGAAAAGGATTTCGACAAAAAATATAATTTAGGTACTTTCGAATTGCCTGTTAACTTGGCTTTACAGTACTCGCTAACCTGTGGAGGGCTTAGCGTGGTACCCTGAGGCAGGCATCAAAGTCACTCCGGTGACGTCTCCTCACGAAGATCGGAATCGCACGAGGGCCCCCCCCCCCCCCCCCCTCTCATTGCGCATTGCTAATACTGAACTACAGTCTCTTGGCGGCGTCAGCATCGGATTGTTTCCGTCTCCATCGCATCTCGGCAGCAAACCACATCCTAGAGACCAGCTGCTTACGCTCGGCACGACGTGGCTCCGTGCTGCACATGCATTGCAATTGTTGTGTAATCTATTGTCTAGGACCTCCAACGGAGGAACGGAGCCCGTCCGCTTGCTGCTCATTGCTCAATTCACCAGCAACGCCTCAAGTCGAGACTTCTCACCCCACGGCGACACCATGGCGATCGGCAACCACGCACCCGGCACCGGGTCCAACAAGATCGACTCGGCCATGGCCTCGCGGCTGTCCTACGTGAGCGGCACCTCAGCACCCAAGGACATTGAAGAGGGAAACTACACTGGCGTCAAGACCCCCGACGCCAATGGCGAGTTTGAAGGAGGCGCGCTTCGAGCTGGTGGCGCTCCAGTCCTCACAAGTCGCGACAGTATCGGCCTACTCGTGCAGTACGCCGTTGTTGGTTTGGTCTACGGTTCTTTGCCCGAAACCATTTACCCGTTCCTTCAGGAGTACCTCAACTGTACCGGAGCGCAAGTGACTACTGCTAGTACGCTGGTCGTCTTGCCTTGGAGTTTTAAGGCCATCTACGGCATCATCTCGGACTGCTTCCCGATTTTCGGCTACCGTCGTCGTCCGTACATGATCATCGGCTGGGGAATCTGCTTCATCATGCTGCTCGTCATGTCGTGTCTTCCGATTGGAAAACCATACTACACCAACCCCGACGACCGCGATGTCGACCCATCTGACTACACAGCTGAGATTGAAGCTCGCATCAACTACGATGCTCCGTCGGAAGGTGCCAAGTATGTCATGCTCATGTTCTTCGCGGCCTTCGGCTATGTTATGTCGGACGTGTGCGCCGACAGTATCACTGCTGAGTTTGCGCAGCGTGAGCCACTTGACCGTCGTGGCAAGACCCAGACTATGATTTACACGGTCCGAACGTTTGTTGTCATCATTGGCGAGATTATCACGGGCTTCTGCTTCAACGGCGCCGACTACGGTGGCACTTTCGACTTTTCTCTCAGCTTTCCTCAGCTTATGATTATCTTTACCGTTTGCACGCTTCCGGTGTTCCCTGCAACGTGGTTCTTTATCAAGGAAGAGAAGCACGAGAAGCCCAACTTCAAGGAGTACATCAGCGGACTTTTCGACCTCATCTGCCAGCGCGCTGTGTACCAGGTTATCGCGTTTGTGTTCTTCTACAACCTGTTTCAGGACATCACCTACGAAGCCAGTTCTGTTGTGCAGGAATACATGGTGGATGTGACTCCGATCAACAGCACTCTCTCGGATATTTTGAGCAACCTGCTGTTCATGTTCGGCTTGATGGTTGTGTCGCGATGGGGTCTGGGTTGGAACTGGCGCTGGATGATCATTTTCACAGGAATCTTCGTCATCATCGTCGATTTCGTGGTTAGCATGATCACTGTCTGGGACGTGTTCCGCAGCCAATGGTTCTGGCTTGGCCCTCCCATCGCTGTTCAGCTCCCGTACGGCATTGGCTGGATGATTGCCAACTTCGCCATCGTTGAGCTGGTCGGCGAGGGCAATGAAGGTGCCGTCTACGGCATGGTGACGACTGTCGCCAACACGGCGTCGCCGTTTGCCACCACACTGACCCTCGTCATGGACAACCCGTTCAACATCACGACTGCCCGAGTTCAGGCGGACGACCACTCGGTTCGCATGGACATTACGTACACGATTATCATTATGTATGCGTGCACCATGTTCGCGTGGGTGTTCCTGATCCTTCTACCCAACCAGAAGGAGGCATGCCAGGAATTGCTGCGCAAGGGCGGGAAGAGCAAGTTGATGGGTGGCATCACGGTGTTCTACATCTCGTTTGCGCTGGTGTGGTCGGTGATGACCAACATCATGGCAATCTTCGACAGCACCTCGTGCCTCGTGATTGCCGGTGGCTCGGGATGTTAACTCAAGGATTGGTTGATGCGCTGTAGTCGTAGGAAGATGTACTACAGCGCGAATGAGGTTCGTTAATCCATCGGAAGGTGGAGCTCTCCAGTTTTAATTCAACGCGTTTTTACTTTGCTTTTTCAAACCTCCAGAAAAAAAGTTCTGACACATTTTCGATCTGCGGTACCGTACAGCAACGCAAAATGGAGATGATCTCGTTGAAGTTGATCTACTCATGTTGTGCACCATCTCAAGTTTTGGTGCGACTCTCAAGTCGCTAGCAAGTCTGCATGCATTCTGCATTGAGTGTGAATGCTCTTGCATGCAACACATCGCCTCTTTGATTGCCGTCGGCGGGAGGAACAGAGATCGTCGGCCATCAATCAGCTCATTCCGCAATTCGCCAGCAACAGCTCAAGTCGACTCTCCTCAGCTTGTGACGCTACCATGGCGATCGGCAATCACCCAAGCGCAGCCGGGGCCACCACGGGGGATACAACACTTGGTCCGCGTCTGTCGTACCTCAGCTCCGCAACTAATCCCAAGGATGTCGAAGAGGGAAACTATACCGGATCCAAGACACCCGACGCCAATGGAGAATTTGAAGGAGGTGCGCTTCGAGCTGGTGGCGCTCCAGTCCTCACAAGTCGTGATAGCATCGGTCTGCTTGTGCAGTATGCGGTCGTCGGACTTGTCTACGGTTCTTTGCCCGAAACCATCTACCCGTTTCTGCAGATATACCTCAACTGTACCGGTGCACAAGTGACGACCGCGAAGACGCTGGTTGTATTGCCGTGGAGCTTCAAGGCTGTCTACGGCATCATCTCGGACTGTTTCCCGATCTTTGGTTACCGCCGCCGACCGTACATGATCATCGGATGGACGATTTGCTTCATCATGCTGCTTATTATGGCCTGTATTCCTATCGGCAAACCATACTACACCAACCCCGACGACCGCGATGTCGACCCTGCAGACTACACCGATGAGATCCGCGCTCGTATCAACTACGACGCTCCTTCGCTTGGTGCCAAGTATGTCATGCTCATGTTCTTCGCGGCATTTGGATATGTCATGTCCGACGTGTGTTCCGACGGTATCACCGCTGAGTTTGCCCAACGTGAGCCCCTCGAGCGCCGCGGAAAGACGCAGTCAATGATCTACATCGTGCGTACGGTATTTGTGATGGTTGGACAGATCATCACGGGCTTCTGCTTCAACGGCGAGGAGTATGGCGGAAACTTTGACTTTTCTCTCAGCTTCCCTCAGCTCATGATTATCTTTACTGTGTGTACGCTTCCGGTGTTCCCTGCAACGTGGTTCTTTATCAAGGAAGAGAAACACGTTGCACCCGGCTTCAAGGAGTATATCAGCGACCTTTTTGACCTCATCTGCAAGCGCGCAATGTTCCAAGTTGTCGCGTTTGTGTTCTTCTACAACCTGTTCCAGGACATCACGTACACAGCCAGTTCTGTCGTGCAAGAGTATATGGTGGATGTGACCCCAATCAACGGCACAATCTCCGACATTCTGGCCAACTTGCTGTTCATGTTTGGCTTGATGGTTGTGTCGCGATGGGGTCTGGGTTGGAACTGGCGCTGGATGATCATTTTCACAGGAATCTTCGTCATCGTCGTCGATTTCACGGTCAGCATGATCACTGTCTGGGACGTGTTCCGCAGTCAATGGTTCTGGCTTGGCCCTCCCATTGCTGTTCAGCTCCCGTACGGCATTGGCTGGATCATATCTACCTTCGCCATCGTCGAACTCGCAAAGGAGGGAAGTGAAGCTGCCGTCTACGGTCTGGTCACGACTGTCGCCAACACAGCGTCGCCGTTCGCTACCACGTTGACGCTTTTGATGGATAACCCGTTCAACATCACGACCGAGCGTGTGCAGGGAGACGACCACTCGGTTCGCATGGACATCACGTACACGATCATCATCATGTACGCGAGTCTGGCGTTCTCGTGGGTGTTTTTGGTGCTTCTACCACCTCAGAAGGAGGCTTGTCAGGAGCTGCTGCGCACGGGTGGCACCAGTCGTCTGTTGGGCAGCGTCACGGTGTTCTACGTCACGTTCGCGCTAGTTTGGTCGGTGATGACCAACATCATGGCGATTTTCACGAGCACCTCGTGCCTCGTGATCGCTGGCGGCGACGGCTGCTAAGGACGATACGGCGTGGCTCCTTTTCGAGTGTCGCTGTTAAAACCGACCGATAACGTGGAATAAACTTCAACTTGGTTTTAACTTGTTCAATTTACAACCTTTTATTTAAAAAACAATTAAAATCGTAAAAATGCAGCACCAGAATGAATTAAAATACGGTACGATTGTAGATCCCAAATGATCTGTTTCGAAATGGAGCTGTCGCGTCTCTTGTGGTGTTGAGCCTGCCCTTCTCACCGTGGTCCCGTCTCCAGTCGCACCGCAGACTGGATGCACCGCCCAACCTTGCATGGTCCATGGCCAATGCCGCCGCTCTATGCTGCGGACTGCAGACGAATGCTCCGAATGCTCAACGAGCATTGTAGGGTGTGTCTCTGACGGGTCCCCGACGGAGGAACGCGAATCAATCAGCCGAGCTCATTCAGCAATTCGCCAGCAGTAGCTCAAGCTCAAGCTCAAGTTCGACTCTCCTCAGCTCGCGGCATCGCCAGATATGGCGATCGGCAACACCCCAAACGCGGCCGGGGCCACCACGGGCGACACCACGCTGGGCCCGCGTCTGTCGTACCTCAGCGCCACGTCCAACCCGAAAGACGTCGAGGAAGGCAACTACTCCGGCGCCAAGACCCCCAATGACAATGAAGAGTTTGAAGGCGGTGCGCTTCGAGCTGGTGGTGCTCCAGTCCTCACCAGTCGCGACAGTATCGGTCTGCTTGTGCAGTATGCGGTCGTCGGACTTGTCTACGGCTCGCTTCCCGAAACCATCTACCCGTTCCTCCAAGAGTACCTCAACTGTACCGGTGCGCAAGTGACGACCGCGAAGACGCTCGTCGTGCTGCCGTGGAGTTTCAAGGTTTTCTATGGCATCGTGTCTGACTGCTTCCCAATCTTTGGCTACCGCCGCCGACCGTACATGATCATCGGATGGACGATTTGCTTCATCATGCTGCTCGTTATGGCCTGCATCCCGATTGGAAAGCCGTACTACACCAACCCCGACGACCGCGATATTGACCCATCCAAGTACACCGATGAGATCCGCTCTCGTATCAACTACGACGCTCCTTCGCTTGGTGCTAAGTACGTCATGCTCATGTTCTTTGCGGCTTTCGGCTACGTCATGTCGGATGTTTGCGCTGATGGCATCACCGCTGAGTACGCTCAACGCGAGCCGCTCGACCGCCGCGGAAAGACTCAGTCAATGATCTACATCGTGCGCACGGTGTTTGTGATGGTTGGACAGATCATCACGGGCTTCTGCTTCAACGGCGAAGAGTATGGTGGCAAGTTTGACTTTTCGCTCAGCTTTCCTCAGCTCATGGTCATTTTCACGGTCTGCACTCTCCCTGTGTTCCCCGCGACTTGGCTCTTCATCAAGGAAGAGAAGCACGAGAAGCCCGTCTTCAAGCAGTACGTCAGCGACCTCTTTGACCTGATCTGCAGGCGCGCAATGTACCAGGTGATTGCCTTCGTCTTCTTCTACAACCTGTTCCAGGATATCACCTACGAAGCCAGCTCCGTTGTGCAGGAGTACATGGTGGATGTGACTCCGATCAACAGTACGATCTCCGACATTTTGAGCAACCTGCTGTTCATGTTCGGCTTGATGGTTGTGTCGCGGTGGGGTCTGGGCTGGAGCTGGCGGTGGATGATTATCGCTACGGGAGTATTTGTGATCGTCGTGGACAGCACTGTCAGTTTGATCACTGTCTGGGACGTGTTCCGCAACCAGTGGTTCTGGCTTGGCCCTCCCATCGCTGTTCAGCTCCCGTACGGTGTCGGCTGGATCATTTCGAACTTCGCTATCGTCGAGCTCGCGAAGGAGGGAAGTGAGGCTGCTGTCTACGGCATGGTGACCACCGTTGCCAACACGGCGTCTCCGTTTGGAACGACGCTCACGCTTCTCATGGACAACCCGTTCAACATCACGACCGCGCGCGTGCAGGCGGACGACCACTCGGTTCGCATGGACATCACGTACACGATCATCATCATGTACGCGAGTCTGGTGTTCTCGTGGGTGTTTTTGATGCTCTTGCCGCCGCAAAAAGAGGCTTGTCAGGAGCTGCTGCGCAAGGGCGGCAACAGCCGTATTCTCGGCGGCATCACGGTATTCTACGTCACGTTCGCGCTAGTTTGGTCGGTGATGACCAACATCATGGCCATCTTCGACAGCACCTCGTGCCTCGTGATTGCTGGTGGCTCGGGCTGCTAGAGCTGCGTGCGTAGCTGTGTCAGTATGAGAGCGCCATCGACGTTTATGCGCTAAAATCCACATCAACATGATTCAATTTGCATTTCTTGTGTCTGCGTTGCCTTGATCAACCATTCCGCCAAGTAGATGACCGCCACCACCGTTGGTTCGAAGCAACAGGGCATCAGTGTCTGTCGGCCAAGAGCACCGCCACCAGACAACACACTATAGTTGATAATTCGATCTTGACATCATCGGATAATCGGATAGATCATGATGAATTTTTGCCATTCGAAACTAATTTATTTCGCAACTGCTTAAAATTTGTAAAATATCGGAATTCTTATTATATTTTTGAACAATCGAAAATCGAATTGGAGTTGACAGATCCTTTGGACCACCAGCATGGGCGCCGCCAAAGGTCCAACTCGCCACGCTCCACGCCTCCCCCGCTCAGCTCGAGCTGGCCGAGTTGACAACATTACACGTTGTATCTCGCTGGAACATCACCGAGTGGGACGCGTTACACATCATTGAGTTCACTCGGGATGAATTCTGAGGTGGTGCTGTGCAATCTGAAATGGCAAACATGAAATCCCTCTCGTACTTGAGCAGGGCGGTCCCTGCGGTCTCAAAGCCCTGGGCGCCGACGCACAACGTTCATTCTGAAATTTCCTGTCTCCTGCTCAAGCAACTGCCTCGGAACAGCTTCAGCTTGCTAAACCATGGCAATCGGCCACAACCCGCCTAGCACCGACGTGCCGACCCGCCTGTCGTACTTGAGCGGTGCTTCAGCTGCAAAGGATGTCGAGGAAGGCAACTACACCGGCGTCAAGACGCCTGATGGAATGCTTTCGGGAGGCATCGAGGGCGGAGCCCTGCGTGCTGGCGGCGCCCCAGTCCTTACCAGCCGAGACAACATTGGTCTCTTCGTGCAGTACGCCGTCGTTGGACTCGTGTACGGTTCGCTTCCTGAAACCATCTACCCGTTCCTGCAAGTGTACTTGAACTGCACCGGGTCTCAAGTCACGGTGGCTAGCACTCTCGTGGTGCTTCCTTGGAGCTTCAAGGTCTTCTATGGTATTCTGTCCGACTGCTTCCCCATCTTTGGCTACCGCCGTCGTCCGTACATGCTCATCGGCTGGGGAATCTGCTTCATCATGCTCGTTGTGATGGCTTGTTCTCCGGTAGGCAAGCCATACTACACCGACCCGGCTGATCGCGATGTGGATCCAGCCGACTATACTCCTGAAATCGAAGCGCGCATCAACTACAACGCTCCCTCGGAAGGAGCCAAATACGTAATGCTGATGTTCTTCGCGGCTTTCGGTTACGTCATGTCTGATGTTTGTGCTGACGGTATCATGGCCGGGTTGGCTCAGCGGGAGCCTGTTGAAGTTCGCGGCAAGACCCAGACCATGATCTACACTGTTCGCACTGCATTTGTCATTATAGGTGAGATCGTCACGGGATTTTGCTTTAACGGCGCAGACTACGGGGGTACATTCGACTTCTCGCTCAGTTTCCCGCAGCTTATGATCGTCTTCGCGGTTTGCACGGCCCCTGTGTTCCCATCGACGTGGTTCCTCATCAAGGAAGAAAAGCAGGAACGGGTCAACTTTAAGTTTTACATTACCCAACTGTACGAAACAATGTGCCAGCGTGCTGTGTACCAAGTGATCGCGTTCGTCTTCCTCTATAACCTGCTCGGTGGCATTTCGTACACGGCTGGCACTCCGATTCAAGAATACTTGGTTGGTGTCGAGCCGATCAACAGCACCGTCAGTGACATTCTCAGCAACCTGCTGTTCATGCTAGGCCTCATGGTGACTTCGAAGTGGGGTCTCGGATGGAATTGGCACTGGATTATCATCGGCACCGGCCTTTTCGCCATTATCGTTGACTTCGCGGTCAGCATGATCACTGTTTGGGATATTTTCCGCAACCAGTGGTTCTGGCTTGGCACTCCTCTTGCTGTTGAACTTCCTGGCGGAATCGGTTGGATGGTTGCCAACTTTGTCATCGTCGAGATCATCCAGGAAGGAAGTGAGGGCGCTATGTATGGGCTTGTGACCACCGTCGGCAACGTTGCGTCGCCTTTTGCTACTACGTTCACGCTGCTGATTGACCGACCTTTCAACTTGACGTCGGAGCGTATTCAAGGGGACGACCACTCGATCCGCAAGGACTTGACGATTGCAATTGTCATTGCCTACGCATTCAGTATCGTGTCGTGGCTCGCGCTCATCTTGCTCCCGAACCAGAAGAAAGGATGTCAGGAGCTGCTCCGCAAGGGCGGCACCAGCCACCTACTCGGTAATTTCACCGTGTTCTACCTCTTGTTCGCGCTCGTTTGGTCGGTCATGATCAACATCATGGGCATCTTCGAGAGCACGGCGTGCCTGGTCATTGCTGGAGGCTCGGGCTGCTAAGAGACCTGTTGGCACAGTCGGCAAACAAAGGCGCAATGTGTTTGCAACTTGCGAATGGAGTGAGTTTATGAGCTTTGGAGTGTCGAAGTGACTAAAGTAAATTTAGCATTGCGATGTTCCTGTGCTCGAAATTTGGCATTTCTTAAATTGGCTCAAGCATTGTTCACTCGATAGTGGTACTGGTTACACATCACGAAGGGAAATATGGCAATAATTGATCTACATAAAACTAAAATCAAATATGATTATACGGAGGTGATATAGAGGTCTAACTATAAATTTCCCTCAATATATTTGTATGGGAATGCTTTGACGCAGGTTTCGTGATGCTTTCTGAGAACGGCCAGATCTGTCGACGAGCAACCTGAATTCTGATGTGCAATGTGTGAACGAACTGGGTGTCGTTGTCGTTTACTGCGCGTTCGGTCTCACTGAGCAGGGTCCTTTGTTATCTCGGCCAGAATGAGAAGGGCGCAAGTGAGCAGGGCGGCCTCGCCCCACTCAGACTCGAACAGCCAGGATCTCATTCTACAACTCGCCGGCTCCTGCTCAAGTCTCAACCTCCACCACCGGGCCATCAACAGCCGTAATCATGGGGATCGGCAACCACGCTCCGGGCGGCGGGTCCAACAAGATCGACACGGAGATGGCGTCGCGCCTGTCGTACCTGAGCGGGGCATCGGCTCCCAAGGACATCGAAGAAGGCTACAACAGCACCAAGACGCCGATCGGCAACGACGGTGGAGAATTTGAGGGCGGCGCTCTGCGAGCCGGAGGACGTCCAGTGCTCACCAGCCGAGAAAACATTGGACTCTTTGTGCAGTACGCCGTCGTCGGACTCATCTACGGATCGTTGCCCGAGACAATCTACCCCTTCATGCAAGAGTATCTCAATTCGACGGGCTCCCAAGTCACAACTGCTAGTACCCTCGTCGTCTTGCCGTGGAGCTTCAAGGTCTTCTATGGTATTCTGTCCGACTGCTTCCCCATCTTTGGCTACCGCCGTCGTCCGTACATGCTCATCGGCTGGGGAATCTGCTTCATTATGCTCGTTGTGATGGCTTGTTCTCCGGTAGGCAAGCCATACTACACCGACCCGGCCGATCGTAATGTCGACCCATCCGACTACACCCCGGAAATCAAGGCACGCATCAACTACAACGCCCCATCGGAAGGTGCCAAGTACGTTATCCTTATGTTCTTCGCGGCTTTCGGTTACGTCATGTCGGACGTGTGCGCCGATGCAATTATGGCTGGCCTGGCTCAACGAGAGCCTGTTGAAGTTCGTGGCAAGACGCAGACCATGATTTACACGGTCCGCACGGTGTTCGTCATTATCGGCGAGATCATCACGGGCTTCTGCTTTAACGGCGCGGACTACGGCGGCACTTTCGACTTCTCGCTCAGTTTCCCTCAGCTCATGATCGTCTTTGCCGTCTGCACAGTCCCGGTTTTCCCCGGCACTTGGTTTTTCATCAAAGAGGAACAGCAAGAGCGAGTCAACTTTAAGTTCTACATCACGCAGCTCTATGAGGCCATGTGTAAACGTGCTGTGTACCAAGTGATCGCGTTCGTCTTCATCTACAACCTTCTTGGGTCAATCTCGTACACGGCCAGCTCGCCAGTACAGGAGTACATGGTGGGCGTGACGCCAATCAACAGCACCATCAGTGACATTCTCAGCAACCTGCTCTTCATGCTTGGCCTCATGGCGACCTCGAAATGGGGTCTGGGCTGGAACTGGCATTGGATGATCATCGGGACCGGGTTCTTCGTAATCGTCATTGATTTTGCGGTGAGCATGATCACGGTCTGGGATGTTCTGCGCAACCAGTGGTTCTGGCTTGGCCCGCCCATTGCCGTGCAGCTTCCTGCTGGTGTCGGCTGGATGATTGCCAACTTTGTGATTGTCGAGATCATCGAAGAAGGGGCTGAAGGCGCCATGTATGGTCTGGTGACCACCGTTGGCAATGTGGCGTCGCCGTTTGCCAACACGTTCACTTTGCTGCTGGACCGCCCGTTCAACCTGACGACCGAGCGCATCCAGGGGGACGACCACTCCATCCGCAAGGACCTCACGTACGCTATTGTCATCGCGTACGCGTTTACAATGGCGTCGTGGCTCGCGTTGATCCTGCTCCCGAACCAGAAGCAGGGGTGCCAAAAATTGCTTCGCAAGGGGGGCGTTAGCCGCCTGCTCGGCACCTTCACGGTGTTCTACCTCATCTTTGCGATCGTCTGGTCCGTGATGGTCAACATCATGGCTATCTTCGACAGCACGTCATGTTTGGTCATTGCTGGTGGAAATGGTTGCTGAGCAAGCACCGGACTTTCGGGTCCCGCCTCACAGTCAATTCGAGTTGTTTCGTGTTTTTCCACTTGGTTGTCTTTGGGTTGTGCATTTTCGCGTTTTGCATTGCTGATCAATCGTGCAGTAACGGGGCAGCCTGCCAAGTCGCTTTGCGCGGCGTGCAGTCTTTGTGAAGACGGTTGCTGATCGTCGTTTGCAATGAGCAGCAATCCCGATCGTCTTGACTCGTTCACTCGTGTTTACCCTACCATACCGCGCGTGTGAACCTCGATGAGTGTTTTGCCACAATCCGAGTCACGGCCAATCAGCTCATGCAAAGCCCGCGGCGCGGCACGAGATGACAAGCGTCATGCAGATTAATGAGTTTGATTGGATCTCTGGTGGTGCATTGTGCAGCCGATCCCATCACGAGTGTCAAGCATGCCTGATATGCAGGTCACCATGAACTTCATGTGGGCTTTCGTCGACGTGAAGCACTCGGAGCAGTACCCTACAGGTATGTAGAGAGCTCTCTGTGGAGCTGTATACGACGCGACTCGACCAGCTTGACTGAGGTGGGCCGGAAGTGCTCGGGCTCAGCTCAAGAGCTCATTGCGCAATTTTCCCGCCCCCGCTCAAGTCGCCTGCGATCACCCAAGGCCATGGGGATCACCAACCGCGCACCCGGGACTGGGGCCAACAAGGTCGAGCCGGATGTGCTCTCTCGCCTGTCGTACGTCAGCGGAGCTTCAGCCCCCAAGGACATCGAGGAGGGTGACTACGCTCGCGTCAAGACACCGGATGGAGCCATTGGCGGAGAGTTCGAGGGCGGTGCGCTCCGAGCTGGCCCGCCTCCGGTACTCCTCAGCCGTGAAAGTATCGGACTGCTCGTGCAGTACGCGGTCGTCGGTCTGGTCTACGGCTCGCTCCCCGAAACCATCTACCCGTTCCTGCAGCAGTACCTCAATGCCTCGGGTGCCAAGGTCACGACAGCCAGTACGCTGGTCGTGCTTCCGTGGAGCTTCAAGGCCTTCTACGGCATCCTGTCTGACTGCTTCCCCATTTTCGGCTACCGTCGTCGTCCCTACATGATCATCGGATGGGGCATCTGCTTCATCATGCTCGTTGTGATGGCCATCCTTCCCGTTGGAAAGCCCTACTATACCGTCGCATCGGACCGTGACATCGATCCGTCCGACTACACGGATGAAGTTCGCGCACGAATCAACTACGACGCTCCATCAGAGGCCGCCAGATACGTCATGCTCATGTTCTTCGCGGCGTTTGGCTACGTCATGTCAGACGTCTGTGCCGACGGCATCATGGCTGCTATGGCGCAACGCGAACCGCTCGAAAAGCGCGGCACAATCCAGACCACGATTTACGCTGTGCGTACGGTGTTTGTCATCATTGGCGAGTGCATCACGGGATTCTGCTTCAACGGCGAGGAGTACGGCGGCACGTTTAACTTTTCGCTAACCTTTGCGGAGCTCATGATCATCTTCGCGGTGGCGACAATTCCTGTGTTCCCGGCGACGTGGTTCTTCATTCAGGAAGAGAAGCACCCGGGTGCAGGCTTCAAGAAGTACATTACCCAGCTGTACAACCTCATCTGCAAGCGCGCCGTGTTCCAGGTCATTGCCTACATCTTCCTGTACAACATGCTTGGATCCATCTCGTACACTGCCAGCTCGCCCATTCAAGAGTACATGGTCGGCGTCACGCCAATCAACAGCACGCTCAGCGACATTCTCGGCAACTTGCTCTTCATGATCGGCCTTACGGTGACATCCAAGTGGGGTCTGCGCTGGAACTGGCACTGGATGATTGTCGCGACCGGCGCGTTCGTGATCGTAGTCGACTGCACGACGACGCTCGTCACGGTCTGGGATGTGTTCCGCAGCCAATGGTTCTGGCTCGGCCCACCCATCGCTGTGCAGCTCCCTGCCGGTATTGGCTGGATCATTGCCAACTTTGTGTTCGTCGAGATCATTGAGGAAGGAAACGAAGGTGCCATGTATGGTCTGGTCACGACGGTCGGCAACGTCGCGAGTCCGTTCGCGAACACGTTCACGCTGCTCCTTGACCGCCACTTTAACCTCACAACGGAGCGTATCCAAGAAGACGACCACGCGATCCGCATGGATATCACGTACGCCGTGATCCTCATGTACGCCTTCACCGCGTTCTCGTGGGTGTCGCTGTTCCTGCTCCCCAATCAGAAGGAGGCGACGCAGGAGCTGCTGCGGACGGGCGGATCCAACAAGCTGCTGGGCTCGCTCACGATCGCCTACGTGCTGTTTGCCGTCGTTTGGTCGGTCATGACCAACATCATGGCCATCTTTGACAGCACCTCGTGCCTCGTGATCGCTGGTGGCGACGGCTGCTAAACAAGGGGAGAAGTCTTCTTGCTTCCGTAGTGTTTGTTGAACAGCTTTTGGCAATCTATATCTGTTGATCTTCCCCAGTTGACAGGATCGCTTCAACTTGAAATGAGCTTTCGTAATGCAAAAGTCTGTCGGCTATCGTAATTCAAAACGATACGTCATAATGTGCATTACTTTTCGAAAGTGTTGTAATACAGTAGCGAGTTTTGCACGGCAAGAAAGTTCTCATGCAGCGCAAAATGGAGCGTGGTGCCTCGTCATGAGGGCCCAGCACACTGATTGGCTGGCTGATCGTTTGATTTGCTTGCTTCGCGCGTGCAATGCGTGCACAGCCTCCTTCCTTCCCGATCGCTTTCACGTTAGTTAGTATGAGGGCCTACATTTGGTAGCTCGCTTGAGCAGGTGCAAAACCGAAATTCGAATATGAATTTATGGATATATAAAATAAGGAACAATCATTAATCTTGATATTTGTAAAGAACACACAATTTGACATAATTATATTTGCATTTTTGTGTTGAGACCGGCCATCGCCTGTCACAGCCTGTGGACGAGAGTCCGGTGCACGGATTCTGAAGCAGGAAGAGCTCCATTGACAAGCTATTGACTTGAGCTCCTCATCACTGAAGAGTCCCCAGTTGTTGTCGCCCGGCGCAGGGAGCGAGAGAGCTGTCATTGCGCAATTCACCAGCTTCTCAACACCTGAAGTCGACAACCTCTTTCTTCACTGGCAGGCGAAGCTACAGTTGACCATGGCGATTGGCAACCACATGCCTGGCACTGGTGGCAACAAGGTCGACACGGAGCTCGCTGCGCGTCTGTCGTACGTGAGCGGAGTCTCCGCCCCCAAGGACGTCGAGGAGGGAAACTACGCCGGCGTCAAGACCCCCGACGCAACTGCTGATGGAGAGTTTGAAGGTGGCGCGCTGCGAGCTGGACCACCGCCGACGCTGCTGAGCCGAGAGAGCTTCGGCCTGCTCGTGCAGTACGCGGTCGTCGGTCTGGTCTACGGCTCACTGCCTGAGACCATCTACCCGTTCCTGCAAGAGTACCTGAACTGCACGGGCTCGCAAGTGACCACTGCCACGACGCTCGTCACGCTTCCGTGGAGCTTCAAGGCGTTCTACGGCATCGTCACCGACTGTTTTCCCATCTTGGGTTATCGCCGCCGCCCGTACATGATCATCGGCTGGGGCATCTGCTTCGTCATGCTGCTCGTCATGGCTTGCATGCCGATTGGCAAACCCTACTATACTGTCGCCGCTGATCGTGATGTTGATCCTTCTGACTACACGGCCGAGATCACTGCGCGCATCAACTACGACGCTCCATCGGAAGGTGCCAAGTACGTCATGCTTATGTTCTTTGCTGCGTTCGGATACGTCATGTCGGATGTCTGTGCCGACGGAATCATGGCCGCAATGGCTCAGCGCGAGCCTATTGAGAAACGCGGAACTACTCAGACAACTATCTACACGGTTCGCACGGTGTTTGTTATCGTCGGCGAGATCATCACGGGCTTTTGCTTTAACGGAGAAGACTACGGCGGTACCTTTGACTTCTCCCTCAGCTTTCCACAACTCATGATTATCTTTACAGTCTGCACGCTGCCAGTGTTCCCCGCGACATGGTTTTTCATCAAGGAAGAAAAGCACGCTGGTCAGGGATTCAAGGCGTACATCACGCAGCTTTACAATCTCATTTGCAAGCGCGCGGTGTACCAAGTCGTCGCGTTCGTGTTCTTCTACAACCTCTTCCAAGACATCACGTATACGGCTAGTTCACCAGTGCAGGAGTACATGGTTGGCGTCGAGCCCATCAACAGCACAATCAGCGATATTCTCAGCAACCTGCTCTTTATGATTGGACTGACCATCACGTCCAAGTGGGGCCTGCGCTGGAACTGGCACTGGATGATTATTGGCACGGGGCTCTTTGTGATTGTCATTGATTGCACGACGACGCTCATCACGGTTTGGGACGTTCTGCGAAACCAGTGGTTCTGGCTCGGCCCGCCGATCGCTGTGCAGCTCCCCGCTGGTGTCGGCTGGATGATTGCCAACTTTGTGATTGTCGAGATCGTCGAGGAGGGCAACGAGAGCGCTGTGTATGGCTTGGTGACAACTGTCGGTAATGTTGCGAGCCCTTTTGCGACGACTTTGACGCTTGTGATGGACCGTCCGCTGAATTTGACGACGGCGCGCATCCAGGAAGACGACCACTCGATCCGCATGGACATTACCTACGCCGTGATCATCATGTACGCGTGCACCATGTTCGCGTGGGTGTTTTTGATTCTGCTTCCCAACCAGAAGGAGGCGACGCAGGAATTGCTGCGCAAGGGCGGCTCGAGCAAGTGGCTTGGCAGTATTACGATCTTCTACGTGTGCTTTGCTGTCGTCTGGTCCGTCATGACAAATATCATGGCAATCTTTACGAGTACTTCATGCCTCGTGATTGCTGGCGGCGACGGCTGCTAGCCTAGCAGCTGCAAAGGGCAGCTTTTTTCGGTAGTGTTGAATGCATTCTGCTTTTGTGTGTGTGTGTATCTGTCTGAATTCTTGATTGTTGGTAGCGAATACGCCGATAAGTGAAAGACATGAGCTCCAGTAGCATTCCTATGTTGTCAACGAAGTCGATTTACAGCTTCGACACTTTGGAGACCGAAAACGTGGCATCAGTTTTTCAATTCTTCGTCTATTGAGCACCAGAACTCATCTTCGAAGCTGATGAACTCGGTCGATGCATACACAGCCACTTGCGGCGAACACGAACAGGTGGTGCATCTGCTTCTTGTGGTGTTGGAGCCACTGACTCAGGCGGGGCGATTGGCAAGTGGAAATGGTCGTCGGTTGATCGCTGGGGCACACGTGAAAATGGCAGCGGGTGTAGCAGACGAATATCTTCGACCGGGATCGGCGTCATGAAGTTGCCGTCCGGCGGAGCCTCCTCGTGCTGGATCTCGATGTTGACGATGGTCTCGGCACGCCAGCGGTCGATGAGGTCGAGCGATATGCCGTCGACCGCGTCGCTGTGCAGCATGGCAGCCACATGATCGCGACCGCGGTCGTTAGTGATCACGCGGCACTCGGAGCCCAGCAGCACGCTTGCGTACAGCCAGAAAAGGTCGTCCGAGAGCTGGTCGGTGCGGCAGCTAAAGACGAGCCCGTCGCGCTGCCACGCGTCCACGATAGCCTTCTCGCGCGCCGAGCGCTGGCGCATCGTGAAGCGGCCCTGCTTGCGCTGCTCCTTCATCTTGCGCGTGCGGATGCGCAGCACGAACGTCTCGGCCAGGTATGAGAACGGCATCGTGATGCTGACGGTGTGGCCCTCAGCCAGCAGCCGCCGCGCTACGAGGTCCACCTGGTCCAGCCGACAGCTTCCCGCGTCAAAGTTCTGGTTGATGTACGCGATGTTGGGCCCGTCCAGAATGTAGTGAGTCTTGCCTGGCGCCGGCGCGTGCTTGGCCAGCAGCCAGTCCCGGAACGGCTCCAGGTGCTGCTGGGCCGTGTGGCCCGTGCCCACCTTGCTCTCGCGCGTCTCGACGGCCGCCAGAAGCTGCGCGCGTTCCTCGGCTGACACCCCAAACTTGAGCAGCGGCACGCGGCAGCTGGGACACTTGGGCGCCATCGCGGCGTCGCTCGGCAGCACGCGCGAGTCGAAGCTCGCAGCTGCGAAGGCCGCTCGCAGCCGCTGGGCGTTTGCAGGCGACACCTCTCGGCTAGAAAGCTGAACGTCGTGGAGCAGCGCCTCCACGCACTCGTTGAGCCTCGCGCGGTCTCCCTCGAAGGCTGAGACGCAGGCCACGAGCATCTGCACAAGCGTGTCCTCCATGCTGGGCGTCCACTCAACGCTGCGGTCGATCTTGAGCCTCTGCCAGCGCTCGAACGCCCGAGGAAAGTTGCCCGCGAGGCATTCGTGCTCGAGGATGGGCCCGACCGTGCGGAAATGCAGCTTGGCGGGTGCCGCGGCCTCGAGCAGCCTGCCAACAAGCGTCCACGCCGCTTGTGCGTCATGCCAGGCCAGCTGCAGCTTGATTGCAGCCGCGAACGCGGCCTCGTTGAGCGACTCTCCTAGCACAAACCTGCCGCGCGGGCGGTTCTGGAAGCTCTGCAGCTCGCCGCTGGGCGCGAACAGCTCGTCCGTCAGGTAGTCGAGCAGCTCTCGCCGCAGCTTGGGGTCCTCAAGCCCGCTCTGCGTCGCCTGCCGCGCGCAGTGGAAGTAGAACGTGTCGACGGCCTGCCGCACGCCCGTGGCACGCAGCCCTCTCGCTTGTACCTCGCTCTTCAGCCGCTCAAAGACGTCCGCGAGCGGCTGGCGCTCCTCGACCACCGCGCGGTGCACGTTCCAGCGCATGCGCTCGAGCTGCGGCGCGCTGCGGCTGCGGTTCTTGCGCCCGGAGGCCCCAGCGGCCGCTGGAGATGAAGTTGAGGACAAGCAGACGCACAGCAGTCGCGCGTGGGCCGCGCCTGGCGCCCGCAGAGCGCGGCAAGGCGCCGCCATTAGCGATGCCACCATCACCATTGGATTGGAGCTGTTCAAAAGTGCATTATTTAAAGCAGCGGGTGGATATTTAAAAAATGGGGATTTATATACCGACACCGACATGGTCATGGAGATGATGATAGGTAAGCTGATGGCAAAGCGATGGTGAAGGGGAGAGGGTGAGCTGCTGGTGGTGGAGATGTGACCAACTGACATGGTTGTGAACTTTGAAAAAAATCTGTTGCATTTTGTTGGTGTCACTTTTACGCCATGGGGAGGAGCTGGCGGACGCTCTTGCTGTAGACGACCGTCAGCGCGGCGCGCACGTCGGCGCTCGGCGTCTTGATGAGCTCCGTGAGCAGCGGGTACAGCCATGTCAGGTGCCGTTTTGTCTGAATATGCGCATGAAATTGTCAGTTGCGAGCTCTTCCGGCAATCTACCAAGCATTTCACAAAAAACTCACCTCGTCCGCATCAAACTCGGCTACCTCGTTCAGCGACCCGACCAGCAGCGGCGCGTAGCGGGCGGCTCGCTGCAGCGCGTCCACCGGCACGGCAACGTGCGGAAACGAGAGCATGCGGACCCCGTCGGGGATCGTCCACGTCAGGTACTCTTGCAGCGTCTGCTTGAGCAGCTGCGTCATATGCTTGCGCGCTTCGTCGCGCTTGGATACAGACGCCTTGGGCTCGCGTATCAAACTCAGCAGCACGTGCAAATACTGTCGCTTGCCCTCGACCTCTTGCAGCAGCAAGCTGGGCAGGTCGCTCGCGTCAGCCTTGCCGTAGCTCCAGCCAGCACGCGCCAGCGCAAGTCGCAGCTCAACAGCATCGTTCACCTTGCGAGCAAACTGAAAGCTCTCGCGGAGGCAGGTAAGCAGACTAGCGACGTGGCCTTCACTCAGTGCCAATTGCCGCTCGAAGCGCGACGCGAGCACGTGACCCAGCACGTGCTGCAGCGCTAGGATGACGGCCAAATGAGTGCGCGATGGGAAGCGTTGTGCGCTCACCTCCGTTTCGGTCACCACCTTGGCAGGCACATTGGACGGGAACTGGAAGCCTAGGACGCGTACCACGCCCGGGTACATGGCGATCACGGACGGTAGTCGAGGCGACGCGAGACCGGCAGGAGACAGTGGCGACGGCTGAGCTCCTGGAGACGACGGAGCAACAGGTGATGATGACCGAGCCACGGTAACTGGTGGGTCGTTCATGAAGAAGATCCACGTCGGCTCGGCGCGCGTCATGACGGACCGCAGCTCGTCCGCGATCAACCCCCACACATCGTCGGGGAACTTGTGGCCGTGTGCTACCAGCATCTGTTCCAGTGCAGAGGCCGATGCAGCGGCGAGCTCTTCCTCCATATCAGTCGTGTCCATGCACTTGCCAAGCAAGAACAGGACCTCCGGAAGGAACCCAACGACATCATAATACATGCCAAAGCACTCGAGCAGACGCTGCAGACAGTATGTAGACGTCGCCATACCTGATCGGTATTGAATGCGCGTTGCAGTCGAAGACGAAGGCAGCGGCAGCTTCGGTGATCCTCGTGACCCCTTCTCAACAAATACCTCGAGATGGCGCAGCTCATCAAGTAATGGAATGAGCACGCCCTTGAAGATCAGCGACCACAATCCCGAAGAAAACTTGTGTCCGTGCTTCTCGAGGGAGTTGAACAGCGCGTGCAGCGATGCAAGCCGAACGTCGAACCGACGATCAGCTGACAGAGTGGACAACGCCGTAAGCACTGGCCACCACATGCGCGTGTGAGCCGATGAATCGTTGTAGGTAGCGTTTGTATCAGTCGACGTAGTTACAGATAGCATGGAGCTCTTGCGGCGCGGCGACGACGGTGGAGATAGTGCTGAGATTTCCTCCTCAAGAGATTTGGAAGACTCTTGCTTCTCATACCGCACCGATGCGCGTTTGCCGTTGCTAGCGGGCTCAGGCTCGTCTGCACCACCGCCGACTACAGATCCTCGCTTCTTGAACCCAACACGCTTCGCCACCGATGTCTCGACATACAGCTTTTCGATCACTTGGCCATTAGCAAGTTTTTCCATGCACACGTTCTCAAGGATGCCGATGCAGTCGATGCTGAGTTTGGTGAGCGTCAAATTCTCGAGCATATTGCGCTCTACTTCGTCGCATCCGCACACAGCAAATGCCAACAGGCACTCGACGGCGTCCACAAACACTTCGACAATTCGATCAAAATGGCTGTCGAACACTCGCTGCGCGATCTGGTAACCCAGACGCACAATCTTGTCTTGCTGGTCGTAATTGCCAGGCTCGTACGTTTCAGCTGCAACTCGCAGTACACCCCAAATTGTCTTCCAGCCGGATTTAATGTTTGTCACGCGCGCAAGAATCATGTTCTCAATGCAACGCAGCACAAGCTCGCGGATCTCCATCGAGATAGCGTTAGACATGATTACCTCGAAAGGAGCCAAGAAAAGCCGCTGGAAGTTAAAGTCCTTGAGCTCTTCTCGTTCCAGGAACTTCATACTGAGCTGACGCAGCGAGTCGATGGCATACATGGCAATCGACAGGTTGTCATGGCACCCGATAGTTGTGAAGTGACGCGACAACACCTTCCAGGTTGACGCCCAGACGACCCTCACTCGGATGTTCATATTCATGTCAGCAACCTCAACGAGCTTCTGCAGCGAGAAAACGCGAGGCGCACTAAGGAAACCTTCGCCGCGAGTTGAAGATGACAAGGGACGGCCCGTCGCAATAGCACCAGAGCACTCGGTCAGTGACACCACTGTCAACTGGAGCACAAACTCTTGCAGTGCCGAGTCGCTAAGCGCCACAGAGCTGCTAAACACACGGTCGCTGGCAAGCGAGTCAATTTCCGCCAGTACTCGAGACGCATTCTCGTCTTCGATCGCCGAGTTGTACGCCTCACTATCCGCACCTCCATTTGCACCCATGCTAGCACTGCTGGCAGAACTGTCGCGGTGAGATGGAGATGGCGAGAGAATTGACGAAGATGACGAAAGCCCACGCCGGCTTCCCGTGCTAGCGAGGCTTGCTGTTGGCGTTCCCGGTCCACTGGATCCGTGAGGAGATGCTTGATTAAAGAATTGCATCTCTGTGTGCAGTCCTTGCGCGTGGGTCTGGATACGAGCAAGCTGCGAGATGCACTGCAGGATGTCACGCCATGAATCGCCGAGGAAATTACCTTCTTTGACGCTTATCGAGATTAGCGCCTTGATGGCTTCGATGTTCTTCGGGCGCATTAGCCGTGACGCGGTTGTGTGCAGTGCTGTAAACTTGGCGAGCACCGTCACAAACGCATCGCGCTCAGCCGGCATATCAAGTCTCGACGATAGGTGGATGGCATGCTTGAATGAGTTCAGACACAATTGAATTGCGACAGGTGCATCGGATGACTCGAAAATGACCGAGCACGCCGCCAGTAGTGGTGCCCACACGGTCTCAAACATTGGCCGTACAAAGCTTGTTTCCGAAAAGTCTGTAACTAAGTGGAATTGACTGGATGGAGACGTTGCAGACATTGGTGCGGTTGATGCTTTCCCGTCGCTACCTCCATTTGGAGGTAGCACCACTGCTGGATTGGCGCTGGACGAGCCACTTGCCACATTTCGCGCCGAGTATCCTGCCGGATTCCGCCGCTTGAACAGTGCCTCCGACTGACGAACCATGGTTTCACGTTCTTTGATGTACGCGTCACGGCGCTGGCGGTCGGCCGCAGCGATTGACTGCCCGAAAATGGTGGTTGCCGCGACAGCTTTAACACCTGCACCCGCGCGTTTATTGCGAGCCCTGAAGTCTTCGTCTTCCTTGAGCGAAATCGGTGTCTGCTTGATACGATCAAAAATACCGCTCATATACTCTTCTGGCAGATCCTCACCATTGTTGATGCCACGGTTGTTGCGTAAGAAACCCGTTTTGTCCATCTTTTTTTCCTCTGGGATGCTTGGGTTGTGAAGATCGGTTTGCAGCATAATAATCGAGAACGACAAGATGAAAGCCGTGTCAGCACTCGGGAAGAGACCAGGCGGACATGACGAGAAGTAGCGCTCGGCAAACTTCTCCATCATGCGGTCGATCTTTTGCGACTCGCCAGGAAGACGGAAACCCGCCAAAAAGTGGCGGATCGCCACGTCAATCTCCATGCCAGTGAAGTCCATCATATCAACGTACTCGTGCAGAACCTTGACACAGAAACCGCCTTGATACTGTTGCTCTTTGCCGAGATACTCGCCAACTTCAGTTTTATCCAGTTTACTGTTGTGTTCGTGCAGAAAGCGCGCAACTTCACGTGGAGTGCCTTGACCCAAATGCCCGTGCTGCACAAGGTACTGGATACCGGCACTCGGCTTCGCATTAAATTTCAGCACGCCATTTGCAAGCTCTTCTTGCCGCTTCTTCTTGCGATCGAACGCTTCGACTGCTGACATTGCAGGCGTTGTCGATGCGGTTGTAGAAGTCGATGGTGAGATTGCCGCTTCTTGGGTAGGCACGTCGTCGTCGTTGTCGCCCACACTGTCCTGCTGTCGAGGCTGCGACGACCCAGAGTTGGTTCGGGCATTACTGGTGGTTGACGCTTTCTTTTCAGTCTCGACAAAATTGGCAGCCTTCTTTAGCGACGCAACCGTGGCAGTAAGGCATTCAAGACCCTTCAGCACGAGCGCCGCATCGTTGTGTTGCATCTTGACCCGAACGCTCGACGATAATGAGGCGTACTGTGTGGTAGCGTCCTTCTTGCCCTTGGCGATCTTTGCCAGCGCGTCCACAATTTGCTTAAACAAATCATTCGTATTCCAATCGCAGTCGTAGTTAAGGAAGATTTCGCCCAGGATCGAGGCGTCGTCACATAAATTGTTGAGCACTTCAAGAACAAGCATTTTGTGCTCGAAACTTGAGTTTTCCGACTGCAGGATGCGCAAAAAGATGGACGTCACGAAAATGTCGATCTCGGCCTTGAGGTGGCGCTTAAAGTTGTTGATCAGCACGAGGAATACTTGGAGAGACAAGCCGACGATCTGCGTGTAGTTTGACGTGCAGTTTTGCAGCAGCGATTGGCACAAGTATTGGCGGATCGCGTGGATGAAGCGCTCGCCTCGACGGAAAGAAGGCCCGGCGTTGTTGATGATAGACAGCACAAGCTCGAGCGACAGAATCTTGCTCTGGAAAGCAAACGGGTCGTCTGTTGCTGCGTTCCCCGTGTTTGCAAGGCCGCTACCGCCAGAGCCGCCCCCAAAGCCCGAGTCTTCGGCAACCGAGCGCATCGAGATCCGGCAGAGTGATCGGAAGAGCAGGAATGCGTCCTTGTGCAAGACGGACGGGAATGACGGCGCAAACATTGGTGGGGTCGTGCTGTCGGAAGCTCGTTGCTGCTGCACCTTTTTGGGCTGCTGCGGCTCGTCCTGCGCCGGATCTTTGTCTGGCAGCGCGGCTGTGGTCGCCCCTGCTTGCGCACTGGCAAGCCCGAGCACGCGCGCCACATCCGGGTAGAGCGCGACATTGTCGTCTGCGATGATCGTGGCGGGCGTGACGGGCAGGTCGGAGGCCGTAGAGACGCGGCTGTCGTGCTCGTCCTCGCTCTGCTGCTGCTGTAGCTGCTGCTGCTGCTCCTGTTGCTCGAGCGCGACCTTGAGCGTGGCGGCCGTCTCCTGCTCGACGCGCTGGTCGAACGTCTCCATGCGTTGGAATACGATGCTGATGATCTGCTGCAGCGTGGCCTTGGCGACCATCTGGTTGGTGGCGTTCTTGCTCACGAGGTGGATGTGATAGCACGCGCGCACGGCCTTGAGCAGCGAGTGTTCGTGCACCTCGCACGTCGTGGTCGTCACGGCCGTTAGCAGCACGCGGAGCACCTGGATCTGCACCGTCTCGTCCGGGTGGTCGTTGCAGTCGCAGATGACCTCCACGATGCAGTCGATGAGCTTCCAGTTCTCGTCCAGCGACCCTCCTTCCTCGTCTCCTGCATTCCCGGCGCTTGTACTGCTTGTGATGCTATTGCTATTGCTGCTACTGCTGCTGTTGCTGCTTGCAGCCCCCACGAGCGTCGCGAAAGCTGCAGATCTCAAACTTCTCGGCGTGCTCGAGGCTCCGGACTTGTTCACCAACCGCTTGCGGATGCCGTCCGGGATGGCGCCGTTGCCCCTGAGGAACCCGAAGGCCAAAAACTTCTCCACGCAGTCGAGCGCGATCGCCATGAGCTTGGCGTGGCGCGTCAGGCACGCGAGCAGGAACGGCTCGAACGGCACTTCCAGCGCGCCGCTGACGCCCCCAGTTGCGCCAGTCGAGCCGGAATTTCGCGCTTCGCCAGTCGCCGACGCCTGCAGCTTGGCCTGCGCCGCGTCGATGACGTCGCGCAGCTCGCGGTGGCTGCGCGTGCACGCCTTGCGCAGCTTGGCGAGCGCCTTGAGCACCGTCGCCTCCATGTTGGCACGTGGCCTTTTTTGGCTTGGGGAGTCGCCTCACTGGGTTTGGGGAGCGGTGATTGGATGAATGTATGATTTGCGAGCGATACTTTTGACCAATCACAGAAAACGACTACTTTTGAAGCCTTTAGGGCGTGTCAATTTGACGAGAGTTGATCGAAGGTGAAATTTGCATTTCCCAAGATGCGATGCATGTCGTCGTAGCAGGTTGAGATCCGGCATAACACGTGTCGCCAGCAACATCAAGCTCACGACCATATCTAAATGTCTGCGAGGCAAGCAAGTGTCGACAAGATCTGATGAGCAGATCAGGACCAGGAAATGGGGCGGTGAACTCCACAACGCCGGATCATTAAAAGAAGATGAAATGGTTTGCATCACTAGTGAACCCTTGCTGGTTAAGTGCAGCAGCGAACGCTGACCGAGTTATACTCGCTTTATCGAAGCCTGCGGTAGGACATTGCAGTTGCAATTTGCGACGAAGGTGGGCACCGTCAAGATAGATGGCATTCGCTCTGCTACTTCGGTGGGATTTATACCTGGCTGGTGACGGTGGTTTTGTGTGTTTCTTGCTGATGGTTTTCTCAAAAAGAGTTAATGCGGCAACGAAAGTCAAGAAAGCCAACAATGTCCACAGGAAAATGCAAATTGATCGATACGATTGATGATTGAAGAGGGAATGTTGAGAACGCTAATACGCAAGTCGGAGCTTTTGCGGCACCTCATTTAGCAGCCGTTGCCGCCGGCGATGACGAGGCACGACGTGCTGTCGAATATGGCCATGATCATGGTCATGATCGACCACACGAACGCGAACGTGATGTAGAGCACCGTAGTCCAGCCCAGCAGCTTGCTCGAGCCACCCGTGCGGATCAGCTCCTGCGTCTCGGCCTTCTGTGGCGGCAGGAACACAAGGAAGACCCACGAGAAGATGGTCATCGCGTACATGATGATCACGGCGTACGTGACGTCCAAGCGGATCGAGTGGTCATCGTTCTGGATCCGAGTTGACGTGAGGTTGAACGGCTTGTCGATGACGAGCGTCAGCGCCTGGGCGAACGGGTTCGACAAGTTGGCGGTCGTCGTGATGAGGCCGTAGACCAAGCCTTCGTTGCCGACGCTAGCGAGCTCGACGATGAAGAACGTCTGGATAATGAAGCTGACGCCGGCAGGGAGTTGCATGACAAGCGGCGGGCCGAGCCAGAACCACTGGCTTCGGAACACGTCCCAGACCGTGATGAAAGTCGTGAGGGCATCGACGGAAATGACAAAGAGACCCGTGATGACGATCATCCAGCGCCAGCTCCAGTTGAGGCCCCACTTGGACGTGATCATGATGCCGAACATGAAGAGCACGTTTCCGAAAACGTCCGACAGAATGTTGTTGATTGGCGTCACACCAGCCATGAACGACTGCACCGGCGAGTTGGCCGTGTACGAAATGCTGGAGAAGACGCCCTGGAAGAAGTTGAAGAAGATAAGCTGGTAGAACGCACGCTGCTGGATCATGGTCCACATATCCTTGAGGTACTGGCTAAAGTTGACGCGCTCGCTCTTCTCCTCCTTGATGAAAAACCACGTGACCGGGATGATCGGGGCCATGCAGACCGAAACAATGATCATGAGTTGCGAGAAGGTGATGGAGAAGTCAAAGTCGCCGCCGTACTTCTCGCCGTTGAAGCCAAAGCCGACAAGAAGCTGGCCAAGAATCACGGCAAAAGTGCGAACAGCGTAGATGGCCGACTGCGTCTTGCCGCGGACTTCCAATGGCTCACGCTGAGCGAGCTCGACCACCATACTGTCGGCGCAAACGTCCGAGAGCACATACCCGAAGGCGGCGAAGAACATGAGCATGACGTACTTGCCGGCCTGGCTTGGAGCGTCGTAGTTGATGCGGGCCTCGATCTCCGGCGTGTAGTCCTCGGGTTTGATGGTACGATCAGCGGCAGATGTGAAATAGGGCTCGCCCTCCGGCAGGCAAGCCATCGTGATAAGCATGACGAGGCAGATTGTCCATCCGATGACCATCCACGGCTTGCGACGCAGCCCCCAGATCGGAACGCAGTCGGTCAGCATACCATAGAAAGCCTTAAAGGTCCACGGCATGACAACCATCACGGACGCCGTGCTTACGACCGCCCCCGACGCGTTGAAGTAGTTTTGCAGCAATGGGTAGACGGTGGCTGGCAGCAAGCCGAACACAAACCCGACGGCCGCGTACTGCATGATGAAGCCGATGTAGTCTCGGCTGAGCAGGTTGGCCTTGCCACCGGGACGAAGGGCTCCTCCTTCATAGTACCCGTTCTCATCGGGGGTCTGGGCGTCCTTGTAGTCTCCGTTCTCGACGTCCTTGGTCAGCGAGAAGTAGGAGAGGCGGGTCACGATGTCTTCCTTGCGGACACCGCTCCCAGCGTGGTGCGGGGCTGCCATGACTGAAGAAAGAAGCTTGAAAACCCTGGAAGAAAGAAAGCTGGTTCAAGTCGAGTCGGGGACTGGTCGGGTCGAGTGCTGTTGAGAGCGCTAATTGCGGAGTGAGCAGTTGATTCAACGCTCTGCCTGAGGACAGGCGCGGTCTAGCAAGCGGGATGGAGCTCGGATGTGGCCGGGTTTATCGCCCTCTCGGTCTCCGAGACGACGACCGGAGCTGGGTACCGACCTGTTCCTACGAAAGTCGCAAGTGTAGGTTGATGGTGCAACGCCGGCATTCGGCGATTAGCCACTCGTCAAGACATGCACGTCGATCATGATGTCGACGATTGTACGGTTGCTAGGCTCGCCGCTCATGCTTGGGGAATACGAATTGGAGAAAGATTTTGTCATGAACTTCCTTCTTCGTCGCCACTGAGCTGAGCCAAGCTGGGCTGAGCGAACAAGTCCTTCGATAATGGATGGATCAGCAGTGAAAGTCCGGCTTGACAATGACGACTCGGATTCTCACCGCCTGACGACAATGTTCAAGTACTCTTCTCGACACGTTTGCTTCCATCGTTAGCAGGTGATTTCAGCTCGGTCTCCGTGTCCGAACTCTTTTTCGATCTCGACAAACGAACGGCGAGCGATGCCTTCAAGAGAGCGTCGCTGCATCGCCATCTATTGACGGTTCCACACGCAGAACAACCCACCGCAAAAGTGGACGAGTCCATCTAGCAGCGCCTTGAAGATGACGAGGACCGAAGCCAACGAGCAGTGTAAACCGTTTGCATTGTTAGTGAACGAAGTGAAGACGACACAATGGACAGACTTGGGTTCTGATGTCACGACGGCTGGGTGAACTTCAACAACTGCTGCGGCTACATTACTAACTGCGGGCAGAACGTTGGTAACACATCGCAGAGTCCGTGCAGTCGGCTTTCCAACCATCGCGAAGCTCCAAGAGCATTCGTGATGCGAATTGGCGGATGCGAAAATGCTGGAACTCGCATCCACCGAGAGCTTTGGCCGCTTTGCATCGCGAAAGCTCTTCGTATCTTGGAATCGTGACGACCCGATGGCTGGTGGTGGGCGAGGACTGCTGTCAGCCAACTTTTTGAGATTTTTTTGGTGCTTGCTGAAAAGCGCCACGCGCGCGACAGAAGGCAGCCATCGGGGCCATGTGGCTCCGCAAAGCCGCATGATCACCGCGGTTTATACCCGCGCAGCAATTTTTTTCGCGAGCAAAGCGCACAAAGCGGTCCAGCGCCACGTTACTGCCGCGCAGTGCATGGCTTTCAAAATTCGCCAATATTTTTTGTTGTTGTCTTCTTCTTTTCCCACTCGGGGGGTTTCAACACTGCAGCGCCCCATGCGAATGCGAAACTCCGCGGCCTTCTCGGCAATTGATGTCGCTCATGTCCCCGTCATGTCAAGTTTTTTTCTCGTCATGATTGCTCAAGTCGGCGGCGGCGAATCTCCCGATCCCATTGAAGGACCCCGGGAAGTGGATTTTCTCTATACAGCCACGCGGCCCTTTTATCTTGCGGTTTGTATGCGTCCGCCCCATCCACACGGGAGCCACTGTCGCCGGTCCTTCTTCTCCGACCTTCACTTCCCGACCGGCCGCCTCGTCCGCACCTTGAGGCTCCGTCCGCAACCAGGCCGCCGTCCGCAACCAAGTGGCTCACCGTCCGCAATGCTCATGACCGCGCGTCCGCGGTCCGCGTCCGCACAGCCGCGTCCGCAACCAACTGGCCGCCGTCCGCAACCAACTCGCGGCCGGCGCCACTCGGCCGACGGCATCTCGGCCGCGGTGCGGCCCGCGCACGCCGAGGGCTACGCGCGGCTCAAGAAGCGCGGCGCGCTCACGTGGTCCACGCGCTTCCTCGTGCTGCGCGGGGCCGAGCTGACCGTCTACTACGCCAAGGAGGACGCGGGCCGCGGGGCCGCGCGCGGACGCTCGGGCCGGCCGCCCGTGGCCGTGGGCCGCGTCCGCAGCGGCCGCGTGGCCGCGGCCCCCGAGCTGGCGCTGGAATTCGCCATGGCCGACGGCCGCGAGTGGCTCGCGCGCGTGTTCAGCCGCGCGGACGTGGCCGCGTGGGCCACGGCCTTCCACCGGCTGGCCGCGGACGAGCTGGCGGCCGCTGTGGACGTTGCGGACGCGGCTGCGGACGCGGCTGCGGACGCGGCTGCGGACGCCACGGTGGACGCGACCGCGGACGCCAAGAGGCGCGTGTCGTTCCACCGCAGCGTGCTCGTCCGCACGATCCCGAGCCTTGCGGACGAGCAGGTGCGCGAGCTCTTCTACAGCGCGCAGGAGGTGGCCAAGTTCTCGCAGCAGGCTGCCAGTCTGCGCGCGCGCACGGGCGACGCTGTGGCCTCGGCGCTGAGCTTCCGCCGGCGACAGGTCCAGTAGTAAAACCCCGTCCGCAATGGCGTCCGCAGGTCGTCCGCAAGGCGTCCCCAGTAGTATTTATTGAGAGAGTGAGAAATACACGCTTCCTGTCCCTACCACTCGCAGTCCCCGCTCGTCCAGCGGTCCAGGACGCGCCTCATGCCGGCCACGTCCTTGACGATCGCGTCCGCCTCCGGGTACTCGTCGTCCGCACTGTCGTCCGCGTCCGCAGACTCGTCCACGGGCCGCAGCGGGCCGCGCGGCCGCGTCCGCAGCACGTCCGCGCGCGTCCAGTCCGCGCGGACCCAGACCGTCCGCATCCCGGCGGCCCTGGCCCCGCGGACGTCGCAGTCGTAGTGGTCCCCGACGTGGACGACGTCCGCGGGGCGTCCCTGGATCCCCAGCGCGTCTACGGCGGCCGCGAAGATGGCGGCGTGCGGCTTGGCCACACCCGCGGACTCGGCCGACACGAACACCTTGACGGCTCTCTGGAAGGCCTCGGGCAGCTCCTTCTGCTCGCAGTTGCCGTTCGTCACGGCTCCAAGCACGAGTCCGCGTGCTTCGAGCTCCGTGAGCAGCTCGAGGGCCCCGGGGAAGAACTGCGGACGGCTGCGGGCCGTCAGGAAGGCCGCGAAGGCCGCGTCCACGACCTGCTCCGGGTCCGCGATGTCGTCGTCCTTGCCGGCCTCGGCGATGCACTCGAGCAGCGTGCGGCGCCGCAGGAACGTGAAGTCGTGCGCGTGGGCCGGCAGTTGTGCCCGCAGCTTGGCCATGCGGACGTGGAACTCCTGGTGCGGGAACGCGGCCGCCACGGACGGGGCCGAGGCCGCGATGCTCGCGTGGAAGGCCGCGGACGCCGTCGCGATCACCGCGCGGCCGCACCAGAGCGTGTCGTCCAGGTCGAACGTCACGGCGCGTACGGGCATGGCTTCGATTTCGATCGGAGACTTTGGCGTTCGTCGAGCGTAACGGAACTGCAGAACGGTACTGCAGTACGGTACTACCGGTACGACACGGTACTGCTATTCACTTCAACCGGGTCAAGCTGCGAACGCCTTGAATTCACGCTGAGAGTTGCGACTCGTATCCTAGTGAGATCACTCGATTTCTTGGCGCGAATGGACGTACTTGGTGGTGGAACCCTCCATCCATGGCAACACGTTTGAAAGTTGTCGACCGAATGGCAGTGAGCGCTCAGTAGAATATGGAGCTCCGCGATCGTCGGCGTCGAAAGCGCCGAACTCGTCGAATTCGTCAACACGTCGGTCATTTCTGCCAGTTACGGGACCGTACTCTCCGTTGTCGGTATTATCGTCGCTGCGGAACTCCCAACGGAATAGCAGTCTGATGAGCCTCGTGTTTTTTTGTTGCTGATGCCTCAATTGTTCTTGGAGGGCTGCTTGTCAGACCAACACAGTCTCCGCAGGTGGATTTGCTAGCAGTGAATGTTGAGACACTCAAGGATTCTTCATCGCTCGACTTGTACTCACCTTGTACTCACTCCAAGTCTAGTTTGAGCAGCGCTTTCTCGTCATTGATCTGCTTGGTTGCTATCACGCCGATTGTAGTTCACGATGTGTTGCATCGCTGGTGAGGGCTCGATCTCCATCGGCATAGTTATCGCCAACAGGAAGGGTGAATTGAATCCCTAACTATCAAACGACAGCTCGGAATTCGAACTCTACCACAGACAGGTGAAAGATCCCAGAGGTGCGTTGTTCAGGGCAGTGAGCACGCTTGCCATTTCATTCGATGCGCACAAACTTGTGGAAGCTCTTAATCGGCGACAAAAAAGCTCTCCGTCGGTGCAACTCAAAAAAGCTCCGTCGGTGCAAATTGCTCACCGATAGAGCAGCTAGCGCCTTTACTGCAGATTATCTTGATCCAAACAACTCGACGCCCAGATCATTAGCATGTACTTCGAAGTAGTGTGCTGCCATCTGAATTGATGCAGGCGAGCCAAACGAGCTCACTTCAACCGGGTCAAATTCAAAGCTGGGGTGTATTGACGGCCGTCTTGGCGACGTCTACCGGTCGAGTAGAAGATCAAAGTCGAGGTGCGAGGCGTAGTGGCGGCCGCAGGCGAGCACCTTGTCGCGGTCCGAGGCGTTGAACTTGGCCGTGAAGCGCGAGATCCGATCCATGGCGTCAAAGGTGGTCACGGGCGCGTACAGCACGGGTGCTCGGGCGTGGCGGATGATGCGCATCGTGTAGTCCTGCGGCGGGTCCTGGCCTGTGAGTATGAGTCCGCCGCCAAACGGTTTCCGTGTCCGCTGCTCCGTATCCTGCACGTGCGAGAGGAAGGCGAGGATGACGTCGTTGCGCGTGGCGTGGGTCACGAACAGCGCGTCGTCGAACTCGCCGCTCTCAAGCTTGTCCAGGAACCTCCTGAGCCCGGACGTGACGAGGCAGGTGCGTGCAAACTGGTGGAAGCGTCGGTCCTGGCCCGACAGCAGCGGCGACCGGAAGAGCGACTCGAAGTCGGCCATGGACTGGTTGGCGAGCGTCGGCAGGTTGGGCACGACGCCGATGAGCGGGACGTCCCACCGCCTCAGCGCCTTGGGGAAGTATTCCTTGACCATGTCGAGCTTGTCGGGCCGCACCTTGTTGAGGATGACGCCGCGGATGCGCACGCCGTAGTCGCGGCAGACCGAGTAGTTGAGCGCCAGGTCGTCGAAGGCAGAGCCGAGCCCGCCGTTCGCCACGAGCACCATGTCGACGCCCAGCTCGGCGGCCACGCGCGCGTTGTTGATGTCGACGATCGAGCCCACGCCCGTGTGGCCCGTGCCCTCGACGACCGTGTAGTCGTTGTCGGCCGAGATGCGCTCGAAGCTGCGCTGGATGCGCACGAGCTGCTGCTCGAACGTGATCCGCCCGTCCAGGTACTCGCGCGTGTACCCGGCCGGGATCACCACGGGCGACATGTCGGCGTACCGGCAGCGCTTGAGCCGAAACACCTCTGCAAGAACGCGACGTTAGAGCCCTGTGTTCGCGAAGATTTCAAGCTGGTCCGGGGGATTTCCATGACCAACGGGTCCTTCAGAGCTCCACGACCTTCATGAGACCCTGGCTTGACAGTCTCATGATGGTCCAGTGGGCACGATCTCATGAGACCATGGCCCAATGATCCATTGGACAAGTCTCATGATGAGTGAGACCATGCCCAATGAACAACCTTTATGGCCGGATTGAGGTCCACAGGAGGTCTCTCGAGGCCGCGAGCACTTCATGGAGACCGCTGGGAGCTCTGAAAGCCCGTGGAGCCCCCTGGAAGTGCTGAAAGTGCTGGATTTGCTCACCTTTGGCGACGGCGACGTCCTTGTCCACGCGCACGTTGGCGTGCTCGACGAAGACGCTCTCCTGGCCCACGGGCTTGAGGAAACCGATGGCGTCCAGGCGACTCGTGAGCCCCTGCAGCAGCCCCAGGCACGTGCTCGTCTTGCCCACATGCTGCCGTGTGGCCGCCACGTACACGGCCGCTGGTCGCCGAGGCATCTTCTTCGGCCGCGAAGCACTGTTGTAACGGATTTGGATACTGAGACCTTCCCGTCGGCTTCCTGCTATGCTGGACGAGATGGGAGTACCGGTTCTCAACCGGTTGGATGCTCCACAAGAACGTTCCAGGTAGAACGCGTTGAAGTTGTCGAGCATCATTGATGTGATGGAGCCAAGCTTGGATTGCTTGGGCATTCTCGCTTCGTTTCTATTGCTGCATGGATTGTGTGTCTAGCTAGCTCGATTGCTAATGGCATTCGCAGTGGTTTGTTGTTGAGGTCAAGTGGTTTGAGGACCATGAAAGCTTTATGACCACAGATATTCTCTACGCTACGCACACGGCACTACACTTATGAGCTGGAACGCTTAGCAGCCGCTGAAGCGCACGACCTGCAGCGACGTGGCCGTCGAGCCCTTGCTCAGGTACGCCACGCTACCGTCCGGGTACGTCTTCAACGCCTGGTAGCGGTTGCCTACCACGCTCGAGTCCACCGTGACCACATCGCTGATGGCCTCGCCGGTGCTCGCGTCGAGCGTCTGGATGAAGATCGTGCGGTCCGACGAACCCTCAGCCAGG
>JAASGX010000068.1:0-54699 GCA_023334415.1 Phytopythium chamaehyphon | reverse complement strand
GGAAGGCGCCTCGGAAGCAACGAGTTGAGGCTCGTGAGCCGATGGAGAGGAAGCTGGGTGTTGCGCGGAAGCAGTTCGTGCAACTTTGTTGGGAGCAACATTTGGAGCAGCTCGCCGAGACTTCGAAGGAGACGCAGGCTTGTCAATCAGACTTGGTAGTGGGTCTGACGGAAGGAAGGCTGACGAAACGGCCCTAGAAGTGCATGAAGTGATTAGAACTCAATAGCAACAGCATACACAAGAGCCAACACTTGCTCGATGTCATCCTTCAGCAGTGGTGTCTTCAAAACTTTGAGCTGTCCCCCGGTACGATGCTTGATAGCGAGCTCGACTAACCGTCCGATGCTACGCTTATCACAACACCGTCAGAGTTTGCGACACCACCCAAAGTGTGGACAAGCAAACATACTTGTGATACACCACAAAGTTCAAAAATTCAAGTGATGCGCGCGAGCACTTGCCAATGCCGATCCACTGGCGAAAGGCCGTAGCTTTCTTGCTCATAAAGTTCACCTTGCGGCCCTTAGCGAACAAGTCATAAATGGACCAATCCATCGACTTTGTACGCTCGTCTGCGAAGCGAATGCGCTCCTATGCCGCCACGCAAAACAGTCAAATCAGTCAATGCAATAACTTATAGGTAGAGCACCGTGCGAACAAACCATAAAAGCTTCGTTGAACACAGAGTCTGCTTCAGAGATCGCGAACAAATCGAGTTCCTCGGCTAGCTCTTCTTCCTCGACGGCCTCGAGCTCGTTCTGCTCATGTTTCGTCTCGCCACGAAACTCGCGCCAACGTCCGTAGTAAATGGCTTCGTCCGCGAAAATCTCCACAAGTGTCTTGAAGGGCAACAACAGGTACCATTAGATTCGGGGTTCTTCGTGCAACCAGCAACCCGCTGTTTCCACTCACCCGCAGATTCGAGCCTGTAGCAAGCTCCTCGGGCTCCATGGTCTGTAGCCGCCTCTTGATGAACTCTCCGACTGAGTCGTGGCGATTAGTCTGTGAGCAGTGTCCGCGTGGCAAGTCACAAACAGCAATGCCCACCTAGATGCTGCACCTCCTCTGCGGTCGTCACACAGGACCGGTCCGTGTCTCCGAAGGTACTCATCATGGCGCTGACCGTGTGCAACAGCGTGCTCTTGGCCCCGGCGGCCTGGTCGTGTTGGGCGCCGCACGCGCACTGGTCCTCGTAGAACTCGGCCTCCGCCAGCTTCCAGCGCGCCTTGAAGCGCTTCTTGGCCTCTCTCGCGCTCTCCGCGAATTCGGCCACGGCCGCGGGCACCACGTACGCGCTGCTCGGTTGCAGTTCGGCGCTCTCGGACGTGACCGGCGCGGACCGCAGCGTGCGCCGCTGCAGCATCTGCAGGTACGGATCCGTCCTGGCTCCGGTCGGTTCCTGCGCTTCTTCTTGATCTGCAGCCGCAGCCGCTCGAGGGGTCTCGCCCTTCTTGGCGCGCCGCTCGCGGATGTACGCGAGCATGCGCTTCTTCTGCTCGAGCGGGAGCGTCCGCCACGCCTCCGTCTGCTCACCGCAGCGTTAGCGTTAGCGCGACGGTACCACCGGTCATTTGGCCTCCGCTGGCCGCGCACCTGTGTGTACGGGTACCTGCGCTCGATGGCGTGAAACAGCCGGTGCACCTGCTCCAGCAGCGGCAGCCGCGCCAGCCCCGCGAGCCCGAACTCGTCGTCCGCCGGCTCCTCCCGGTCGCTCATGCCGCCAGTGCTTTGGTTGTCTTTTCGCATTTCTGGGCGGAAATCACTTATTTTCCTGCCGGATTCGCAGTCCTCGGGATTCCAGCAGCATGGCGGACGAGGCGAGCGTGGCGCTGGCCGTGGAGCCCGAGGCGCCCAGGGCCCGGCGCGGCAGCGCGGCCGAGCTCGTGACGGGCAGCATCAGCCTGCCGTCGGCCGAGCAGAACACGCTGGACGAGCCCGTGTCGGCCACGATCGTGCGTGGCGGCGCCGGGTTTGGGGGCTCTGAGAGGCAACGGGCGGGCTGACGGGGCTGCTGCGGCAGATGCGCGACGTGCGGCTGGTTGGGGGCAAGCTCAAGGTGGTGCTCATGCCGCGCAACACGTCGGACGAGACGCTCAAGGCGCTGCGCGACTGTGCGTCCACTGGCTGCGGCTCGCAGGCTCGAGCTGACGGGGGAGGCTGACGATGGATGTGTGCAGGGGACCTCTGGGGCCCGCTGATGCTCTGCCTCGCGCTCTCCATGTAGGCTGGCGCCCTCGCCAAGCGAGGCATCCTTCCCTCGACGCTGGGCTGACGAGGGTTTGTGGACGGCAGCATGCTGAGTATGTCAGCACCGGCGCAGCAGTCGGCCATGGTGTTCACGGGCGTGTTCGTCGTCATATGGGCGGGCGCCGCCGTCGTGACCATCAATGCGCAGCTGCTCGGCAGCACCATGTGCGTCTCCATCTCTCACCGGTCTGTCTGTGGGAAGAGGTCTGTCTGACTTGTGCCCGAACGAGCAGCTCCTTCTTCCAGAGCGTGTGCGTGCTCGGCTACTGCGTGTTCCCGCTCAACATCGCGACGCTGCTGTGCATGGTGCTCAAGGTGGTCATCTCGCACGTGCTACTGCGCCTGCTGATCGTCACGGTCGGCTTCCTCTGGTCCACGCGCGGTACGTGCTGCCTGATCGCAGCTTCTGGCAGTCGACGACTAACCAAATCAACTGCAGCCTCCGTGGTGTTCATGTCCAAGCTCGTGCCGCCCAAGCGCAAGGCGCTGACGGTGTACCCCGTGCTGCTCTTCTACCTATTCATCAGCTGGATGGTGCTCATCCAGTAGCTGCCACTGCCACTGCTCGATGGCGTCCATGACTTCCCATGATCTAGTAACGTTTCAAGAGCATTTGCACCCGTCCCTGCGTGCTCCCCAACCGTGTGAAATGCTCTCTAACAGTAAATTTCGCTCCCCAACCGTTTTGTTGCTCCATTATCCGACTCGCCACCTCGCACGCAGACAGAATGAGTGGCAGCGCGGCCGAGCAGCTCTCGAAGCTCATCAGCGAGCTGGAAACGGACCTGGGCGTGGACGCGAACGCCCCGGTGGCTGCCGCTGGCGAAGCGGCGCCCCAGGCCAAGCAGGAGAAGAAGGAGAAGATGGAGAAGGAGAAGAAGGAGAAGCCCAAGAAGGAGAAGAGCACGCCCAAGCCCAAGAAGGCGGCGGCCGCCGACCCGGAGCAGCCCGAGATCACCAAGCTCGACATCCGTGTGGGCCAGATCGTCAAAGTGTGGAAGCATGAGACGGCTGACAAGCTCTACTGCGAGGAGATCGACGTGGGCGAGGACGCGCCGCGCCAGATCGCCTCGGGGCTCGTGCACCACTACTCGCTCGAGGAGATGCAGGGCCGCCGCATTCTCGTGCTCTGCAACCTCAAGCCGCGCAACCTCGTCGGCTTCAAGAGCCACGGCATGGTCATGTGCGCCGCCGCGCCGCTAGAGGACGGCAAGGAGAAGGTCGCCTTCGTGGACCCGCCTGCCGCCGCCGCCATCGGCGAGCGCATCGTCTTCGACGGACTCAGCGGCGAGCCCTTCACGCCCGCTCAGGTCGAGAAGAAGAAGGTGCTCGTCAACCTTGGCGACGACATGAAGACGGACGCCGAGGGTGTCGCCAAGTGGAAGGACCATATCTTCTCCACCTCGGCGGGCGCATGCACGGCCCCCGTGCCCAACGCCGTCATCAGATAGACGACTGGGTTGCCTGCTTCGTGTCTGTCAACGGGCGAGCAAGCGAACTAACACCTCACCAATGAGACAGCATGCGTGTTACTTGTACGTGTACTTTCTTCGAAGTGCATTGAATGGAGCGCTCAGTCGCGTTTACGCTTGCCCTTGGAGCCTGCAGCCTTGGTTTTGCCCTGCTTCGGGGGTTTGCCCGCTGCAGTTTTGCGTGCCTTCTTGGACGGCTTCTTGGCAGGCTCCTTGTAATCATCCTCATCCTCGTCGCTCAACTCGATCTTCTCATATTTATCGCTCTCCGCAGCTTTAGCCTTTGCCATTTTCGACAGTGCTTTCTCTGTTTGCTTTAGTTTCTTCTTCTTCTTGAGCACGAGTGGTTTTGGCTCCTCTTCCTCCTCGTCATCGTCGCCATCCTCCAGCATAGATTTCCGACGCGCTTTGAGTACCTCTTTTACTTGTTCTCCAGCTTTCTTCCGTCCGCGCACAGTGATATGCCGCTGAGACTTTTCTTTATCCGATGTTGATGAATCGGACGCCGAGTCGAACGCATCCGCCAAGTCCTTCCGCATCGATTCCTCGAGGTCGTTCTGAGTGAATTTCTCCCCGTTCATTCGGCGCTGGTCAATGGCTGGTGAGCTCGCTGTCACGTGCCAACGCCCACCACTACCTGTTGCCACGGCGTTCTTGCTCGGAGAAAAGATAAGAGTGGAATTGCCTGGGTGGCTATCCTTCTCATCGCTATCAGTTTGTCGTTGCCGAACGCCATGACGAGGTGTTGACGTGGGCGGCAAACTCTGACGCCGCATCAGTCGCAGGTCCACACTACCAGGCGGTTCTCCTTTTTGGCCTCGGATAGGCGTCTGGGTAGCTTCAGGTCGATCTAGAGGAGATTCAGGGTTCAGTGCTGACTTCTTCTTTGATTTTTTTGATCGTCTTCCTCGTCGAGGTGGTGAAGGTGTCCTGGCAGGAGATGCTGTTTCAGCTGTTTTTGCCGCCTCGGTTGATGGAGGTGCCATTGACCGACGCCCTTGCTCTTGCTGCTTTTGCTTTTCGCGCAGATCGTGCTGCCGCAGGTCATACTCGAGTTCAAGCGCCATTTGAGGGTCTGAGTCCATGAAGATGCCCTTCACCTCCTGGCGGTACAGCTTGAACAGTTCACGAATATAGTGCAGCAGGTTCCGCATCAGCGGGCTGTGCATTGACTCGAGCTTGTGCTTGAGACCAATGAGCACAGGGACAACGTTCTCGAGGAAATTCTTCTTCGACATCTTTGACAGAAGCTTACCCTTGGCAGCGGCAAGTTGGGCGGCGACGTTGCCACTACCGCCTTCACCAGCTGCAGCGTTGTCAACATCTCCGCCATCTTCGTCCTCTTCTTTGCCAGCAGAGAGTTTAATATCTGGCGACCCCAGAATGGCAAAAGTATCCTTGAGAACAGCTTCTGTGCTGCTTGCTGTGATCTGTGCTGGGTTATTGCACAGTTTGAGCTTTCCGTCTGTTACCTCTTCCAAGACCTCGGTGCACAGCTTCATGGAAATCTGCAATTTCTGTTCGTCTGTCATGTGCTGCAGCAAGAACTGGTACAACTGCGCCCGCTGGTTGAAGCAGTCGTCGCCCGGAAGAGATAACTCCTTCACACCTTCCTTCTCGAATGGTTCTGAGTAAATAAGCTTGCCTTCGTGTCCATTCAGAACGAAGATCATCTCGACAAATTTACTTGAAAAGAGATGCGGTGTCTTGTGAAGTAGCGGTCCACACAAAATGTGCCGCGCTAAGTTTGCCAAATCTTCATGCTTGTCAACAGCAGCGCGCAAGAAGAATCGCAATAGAGACTCACGCCACTTGATGTAATCCTGAAGAATTAGTTGCGAGAATAAAAGAAGCGCACTCCGACGCAACAAAGGGCTTTTATCTAGTAACGAGAGCGCAATCGTTGGCACGTAAGCGTCAACAAGAGCCGTGTACCGCAGAGATAGGTCACCCAGGATGAGCAAGATATTAGCCCGGATATCGTGCACAGGGCACGTACGAAGCTCACGAATAAACATTGTAATGCAGCCCTTGGCAAGCGAGTGATCGCGGAGACATAATTTGCCAAGCGTAACGAACGCACACACGCGGACAGGCGTCGGCACATCCACAACAACGGCCGCCCCTATTGCAGACGATGCGATTGATCGAGTATCTTCTTCCGGTAATTCGCCACTTGCGTCCCCGAAGTTGTGGTTTTGACGTGCAGTAACCTTTGGCGGCAAGAACACCTGCACAAGTGCCTTGAGCGCACCGCTCACTGGTAGCAGCGCAATATCAGAATTCTTTTCGCTATCCTTGTCGAATTCGAGCAGAGCGACGTCGCCGATTGAGATCAACTGTTTTTGCAGCAACTCGCTTTGCTCTTGAATAATTTCCGGTGAACCATCGATGCCTTGGCGAAGATTGTCTTCGCAGATGTCCAATAAACGCTTTCCCCACGCAAAGGTAATTTCTCGCCCGGCTTCCTCGTTTGGTGCTTTGGCTTTGCAAATGCTGTTGAGCGCAAGAATCGCGTCAGAGATGACATTCATCGGGATAGCAAACGAGTTCAGGGAGATTAGAATGCTATCTGCTATCTCCTTGGCGTCTTGGGCATCGATCACAGGTGAAATAGCTGCAATGACTCGAAGGATGCGCTTTGAACCTTCATTAAACGCAACCGGAAGTTCCTGTTCTTGAAGCTTGTTCCAGCACTCGACAACAATGCCCAGATTCTGCTGTTCACCCTGGGCTGCAGCTTCAATCAGCTTTCCCGACAGTGCAAACTCCTCGAGCACAATCCAACTGAAGTCCCAGTATCTCGATAGACCCTGGACGAATGGATCATTCAATTCTTCATCTTGATCAGGAGTGTATGACTCCACGCAATGACGAATTGCATGAATGCAAGTGCGAGTAAGCTTCTTGACGTTCACCTTATCATCCTTCACTAGCAGTCGCAACGCCTTTTGCGCGCACTTGGCCATCACGCCGTCCAAGTGCGACACGAGGCTCCACACCGAATCTAGTTCTTCTCGCCTCTCATCGTTGCGGCGAAGATCGTACCATAACTGCATTCGCTCAAACATGACGCGGTTGGTCCACTCCACTGAGTTAGTCTGCACTGTCGACTCGGCATCGACACAGAGAGGTAACACACCAATATTCCACAATTTCTGGGCATCGTCATCTTGTGGGAAACGAACGAGAATCGACGACAGTGACTTGATGGCCTGGACGCGAACGATGACAGAAGAATCAGTGCAGCGACCATGGATGTCAAACAAGTCCTGCCGCTTCGAAGGGTGGACAACAGTGCCACCCGGAGAGGCGACACACGCTGCCTCCAGTGCCTGAACTGCAGCTCGACGAACGAATGTTTTGTCATCGCCCAGACCCTCACGGAACAGCTCAGTCAACCGAATAAGCAGAGGTGTCTCCTCGTACTCTATAGTACCGTCTTGATTGACCGTCCGTGCGTACAGAAGCGCTTGGAGCGAACTACCGATTGCTGCCGCGTCCGAGTCTTCATTTACGTCTATATCGTCATCATCACCACCAGTGATGCCGGTCAGCCCAAGAGCTAGCGTTGCAGATAAACCGGCGATGGCCTTTGCACGAACAGATGACATCTTGTCGCGCGATCGATCAACGAGGAGATCAATTAGTGGCCCGACACCAGAGTAAGTGGTCAATTCGCTCGGAATCGCGTCGGCGGGAATGTTCCAAAACTTGTGCTGAACAACCAGTCTGCTCACAAGTTCGACGGCAAACTGTCTGTGCTTCGCCTTGATGTTGCGCGAGTAGCTTCGAAGGAATCGTGTCATTCGAACCCGCTCTTCTTCGAGGAGAACGAGACACTTGGCGTCATTGATGCGCTTCCCCATCGCCATGGAGAAGGAATACGCCAGAACGCGCTGCCGCTCGTCCGATCGGTCGGGAGACTGCATACAGATATTTTGCAGTAGCGCAAGCCGCAGCGATGACAGTCGATTTGCGATGTCGTCGCTATCTACTCCATCGGAGTCGAGGCGCACATGCAACTGGTGCTCCACTTGGTCAACAATCTCCACAGACAGCTTGTGAAAGCGCAGCGCTGAGCGGGTTTCCTTGGCCGAGACGTCCTGGAACGATAGACCCGGGATGTAGCAGTGCAAGATACCGCGCGCAATCTCCATGGCATCACCGTGCGAGCCAGCGATGAGCGACACCAGCACTTCCCTGGTTTTTTCAGTCATAGCTGAGTTGGTAGCGTCGCTTGCTGGCGCGACCGCCGTCTGGAGGTACACCTGGGTCTCGATCGTGGGCATGATGGATTCTCGGCTGGCCGCCAGCGACGAGTTGCGGACGAACTCGCCTAACATGTCGAGCAGGTCGAGCCCGAACTGCGTCAGCTGTCGGTGGCGCGTCAGCTCGGCCTCCTCGTCCGACCCGCTGGTGTCGTCGTCGACGTCGTTCTCGCCGTCGTCGTCGTCGATTTGCGCTCGCCTGCGTCCCTTGCGTGCTTTCTGCGCCTGCGCTCGCCTCCTCCCGCCAGTCCCCTTGCCGCCGTCTTCGTCGGGCTGCTTGGCCATGAGGACCACCCACTTGCGCAGCAGGTCGAGCACCTGGCGGTAGACGTAGGGCATGAAGATCCCGTACGCGGACCCTCCGGGCAGCTGCAGCCACGCGAGGTAGACCTTGGCGGCCACGAGCGCCTTGGCGAGCGCGCGGCTCTTTTTGTGCGGCGGCAGCGCCGCGAAGCCCTCGCGGACGTTGACGACTGCGTATAGCAGCGCCAGCAGCGACCGGTACAGCGGCGCTCCGCCTCCGTCATCGCCCAGCACGGCCCGCAGCCCGTCGTCCGACGCCAGGAAGCGCCACACGCGCGCCTCCGGCTTCCGCTCGGCCCGCGACGCGCGCAGGTACGCGGCCAGCACGCGGTCCACGCGCCTCAGTCGCGCCAACGTCGCGTGGCGCGCGAATCGCGAGCCCTCGGGCCTGCCGTCCGCGTCCAGCGCCAGCGCCGTGCCGCCCGTGCGGAAGAGCGCGGAGGCGGCGCTCGCGGGCACCGAGCCGAGCGCCAGGGCGCGCAGCGCCTGCGCCAGCTCCGGCTCGGGGTCGCGCATGGTCGTTCCCGCGCTTTTTTCCAATGGCGCTCTTGGGTCGTGGGGGCGAGGGACTCTGTAAAGACACAACACACCTGCAGAGCGTTGAAGTGCTATTTTGAAGCCATCCGCCCACCACTCGAGCCGAAACCTGCGCATGGCCGCATGAAGCGCAGCAGCTCGACGCGCATGCCGCCGCCCGCCAAGGGCGAGGGCCGCGGTCACTGGCGCGCGGGCCCGCCCGCCGGCGCGCTGCTGAGACGGAGCAGCGGCGCGCCCACGCCCAGTGGCGCCCCGCGGGGCGCCGACGCGCTGTCGCAGGGCCGCGAGAGCTCGCGCACGGCCACGACCAGCGCCAGCCAGTCGCCGTTCATGGCGCGGCAGGCGGAGCGCGCGCACATGACGGGGCTCTCGCCCATCGAAGAGATGCGGCTCGCGCAGAACGAGCTGCGCGCCAAGGCCGCGACCCACCTCGTGAGTGGCGTGGCCCCAGTAGGTGGTAGAAGCTGTGCTCACGCGCTTTGGACAATGGTGACGCCAGACGAGCGAGCGCATGGAACAGCACAGCAGCTTCCAGAAGGTCATCACCATGCGAGGGGTGGTCCAGAAGATCAAGACGCGCGCCAAGGTCGCGGCGCTGCGAATCGAGTCCAAGATGAACATGGACGACCAGCGGCTGGAGCGAGACATGGACGACCTCACGCCAGGTTGGTGCTAGATTGAATTTGGCGCAGAAGAGTGGGCGGCCGTGCTCTGACACTTGGTTCCGTGCACAATAGCGGAGGCGCTGGACTTTGTCGAGTCCGTGTCCAAGAACGAAAACATCATGTTCCTCAAGAAGCAGCAATATGAGGAATCTGTCGTTCCGTGGTACTTGATCTCCCCGCACAGCAAGTTTCGTCTGCGCTGGGATCTGTGTTCATTGGTGTTGATATCATGTGAGTCGGCTTGGATTGTCCTTACGCGTCTATCTAACAAGCACTGACCACGAATCAATTGAAATTCCCCAGACAATGCCGTCATCATTCCAGTACGAAAACTCCATTGTTTGTCGTTGCGCTGAGTGTGTCATCCTTTATTGACGTGCAACACCCTTCCGATCAGTTTCAGCTCGCTTTCTCGTCGTCAGTCAACTCGTCGGGTTTTGAGATTACCGAATATGTTCAACGCGTCGTTGACGTTTACTTCATGATTGATATCGTGAGCAATGAATTACTGGGATATTGGGCATCTCTGAGCGTATTTTGACACTGCTTCCATTTGTAGGTTGTCAACTTTTTCTCGGCGTTTGAGGATGCCGGGCGAATAGTGGCGCACCTGCGGTATATCGCAGCCAAGTATCTGCGTTCATGGTTCTTGCTCGACTTTGTGTCAGCATTCCCACTCTACTACTTCCAGGGCGAGTACTTTCGAATCCCACAATTGGCGAGACTCTTTCGGTTATTTCGACTCTTTCGTCTCTTTCGAATGCTCACGATCATTCGCATCTTAAATCGGTTCGTGTTTCTCTGGGGAATCCTAGCTATTGTGGCAGCATGCTCACTGGAATGATTACAGGTTAGAGTACGCATTACTGCTCAAGTCCACCGTCAGTAGTATCTTCAAATTCTTTCTGATCGTGGCGTTTACCTCACACTGGCTCAGGTTTGCCAAGTATTTCATTATACTGCTTGTCGAACCTCAAAACTAATCGTCCACACTATGCTGTAGTTGTTTCTTCTACTTGATATCAGCGGACGATCCCAATGGCTGGGTGCAACAAGCTGGCCTAAATACGAGTTCTCTCTATGACAAGTACATATCGGCTTTCTACTGGTCCATCATGACCATGTAAGTGTATCTTTCCTCTTTACGTACTCATGCCCATGCCACTTACTGAACGGCTTTTACAGGACAACCGTTGGGTACGGCAACATCCATCCGTGCACGACACACGAGCGGATATTTGCCATTTGCGCCATGGGAATTGGCGCGTGGATCTTTGCATACGGCATTACAAATGTCGTGGCCATGGTGTCAAACCTCAATGCAACGGATAGTATGTTCCAGCTCAAGATGGACGAGCTCAACGACTACATGGAGGCCCGTGAGCTTCCAATGCGTCTGCGCTACGAGATCCGCGAGTTTTTCTTCAATGCGCGCATATCAGCCGAATCGAAGCTCATGAACGAGGGAAAGATTCTCGGCGAGCTTTCGGCGTTGCTACGCTCGAAGATTGCGTTTGCTATCAATGACAGCGTGCTCAACAAGATGCCATTTTTTGCTGGTGCAGACCACAACTTTCTCATGGAGCTAGCGCTAAGCATGCGCATGGTATGCTTTCCGCCCATGGAAGAGGTGATTCTCGAGGGCGAGATTGGCGAGGAGATGTTTTTCATCTTTCGCGGAGTCGTCGAGATTGTCAAGAGCGGAGTGCAGCTTGGGCTACTAGGTCAGAAGCAATATTTCGGCGAAATGGCCATCCTCAACCAGAACTGCCTGCGAACGGCTACTGTGCGCACGCTGTGCTTTTGTGAGCTGCGCATGCTCACACGAGAAAAGTTTTTGATTGCGCTGACGCACTATCCAGCCATGAAGCAGCGGATCGCGAGGATTGTCGACAAGCGGTCCAAGAACAAGCCGAGGCAAGAATCGTCAGGTCGAACGAGCACGATGCGTCGAGCCAGCAATATGACCAGTCTGGAGAAGATGGCTGCAACCAGCACCATCGACGAGAAGACAGCAATGCAGCTGACGATGCCGACGCCGGAGACGACCATGAACCGCATTTCGCAGCTCAACTCGGACTTTTCGAGCTCGTTCCGGTTCCGCACCGCCGAGACGGACCTCGAGGGCATCCAGGAGCGGCTCACAGGGTTGGTCCAGCAGCAGGCGGGGCTAGCGACCATGGCCGAGTCGATCGAGTCCAAGCTGGTGGTCATGGAACACGCCGAGATAGCAGCGGTCGACCTGTAGCCGTAGCTTAGAAGGAGGATAGCCAAACTGCCGATGGTGGGTAATCAAAACGGGCGTCTACTGTTGAAGCTGTCCTCCGCGAGGGTCTCTCGCTCCTCCGGCTCACATGAGGTTGTTGCTCTCGTCGGGCACGTGCACCGTCGATCCCTCGAGCACCTTGGAGACCTTGATCTGGCAGCCGAGGCGCGACCTGCACTCCAATCACCCCATGAGTCGACCCACTCTGCTGCCACAGCCGTGCGGGAGCGCCACGCACGTCTCGGTGAGTCCCCAGGCGAGGTCGAGCATGTCCTCCTCCTCCTCGCTGATCTCGGGCAGCTGCTCGAACACGTCCTGCTCGAAGATGAGGTGGCACGTCGAGCACGCGAGCTCTCCCCCGCACGCGCCTGCCACCGACCGAGCGTTAAGTACACACGAACTGCCACACCAGCCACGCTTCCACCGCACACTCGAGCTCGATGTCGTTGTCGTGCGCCACGTCCGCGAGCGTCTGGCCCTCGGGCGCCGCCACCTGCTTCGCCTCGCCCTCGGCGTCCACGAAGGTGAACGTCACGCTCGAGAACGCGCGCGCCGGCCGGGCGAAACGCGCCACCGACTGGTTGGGCGCGCTAGCGACGCGCAGCGAGGGCCGGCGCGCCACGGCCGAGCGCAGCGCCAGCGTCAGGCGGGCGGCCATCATGTGGAGCAAGTCAAACGGAGTCTGGTGGTGCGATTACTGGTGTGATTGCGGTGGGTGGTTGCGGACACCTTCGGGCGACATTGCAACATGACGGCAGCAAAGCAAAACAGATCACGAGGGCAGCGATGGTAGTATGCGAAACGACGAGTGGGAAGCAAGACCCAAATACCACGCTAGAACAGCAACAACACGTACGAAGAAACCGATTGGGGAGCTCGACAAAGGGAGGTGAACGTTGCCTAAATGAAAAGGCGCATCTGCTGCGCGAGCTACACTTCCTCATCGCCTTTGTGAACGCATTCATCGAACGGTGGACATTTATTGTTTGCTATATTCGACGCTTTGACATCGATGGCGTTCACCGCTCATAAAGAGGGTGTAGCCATCATGGAGCAGTTTGAGTGCTACAACGATTTTCAATGGCGAAATCTCACTTCTTCAAAACGAATGTGATGCAGAGTTCTATCCTGACCGTGGTCTCGGTTAAGACTTGGGGTGTTGACTCAAAGTCTTCACAATTGTCTTTGGCTGGTGCTTCAATCAAAAGTTCAAAATTCTATAACCGTGTTGTCATGGGTGATGCCTGGCATGTCTGGGTTGAAAATGGGCATGGTCTTGGTCGAGTTCGCTAAGATCAAAATCTCAATTAACCTTCGGGGCACCGACAAGATCACTCGCAACAAAAGTATATGGGAGTCACAGCAAGTGACGTGCCGTCGAAATCAACTTGATATACTTGTTTTCCTCGATTAACGGAGGGAACCTAAAGAAATACTTCGACTGATTGCAGACGAATTGCGAAATGGATGCACTTTGTCGGTTCTGCGTGACGCCATTCTCGAATTTGTCGTGCCTGAGTATGAACGGATGCTCGGTGGGGCTGATATTTTTTATTTTCAATGTGGTGGGCCCATCAGTTGGACGAGCCTTCCTGATGACATTTGAATGCAATATCCTTAGCATCTGAAGCTGTGCGAGTTCCCATAGAGTATTTGCCGGCGATTTTTAGGTCGGAAATGTTGCGCAGTCGTCGGGAAACTCGACCACATTTGCGACTCGCTTGCTCCAAGATACCCACGGGACTAGTTTACTTGTGACGCCTTCTGTGGCTGTGTTTACATGCACTTGTGGTGCTTCTCCTGAGTGCGAATTTCGAGCGATGCTGGCATGGCAAATAGACCTGGAGCGGTTTGCTGGGCACGTGTTTTCTTCGCTTGCGAGCTGTATGAAAGGTGTGCATGCAGCACCTGCACAATGGGCATTGCATTCACCGGCTGGAAACAGTCGTGAACAAGTTTGACGATTCACAACATTGAGCGCACTTGAGCTCTGGCGAATCAATCAGTCTCCGCCATCTGGCGTTTTGGGCAAGGCACGGATCCACTTTTCTCGTCATCCAAGCTGATGCACAACCGCCAACTCGAATGCTAGGCTATGAATCAGTGCGTGTCAACTGTTCAGAAGATCAAGACGGCGATAACACTAGCGCGTCTTGATCTTGGTGCAATAAGGCACTTGCTTGGTGGAATCAAGACTCGACAAGTTGCAACCTTGTCACTTTATCACGAGGGACAACTTCGAATAGCGGATACGTTGTTGGTGTATGCGACACGCGAACATCTCCTGCAACTGAACGCCAGGCTCGTAAGAGCGACACCAGAGCTCTCTGCTCTGCGTGTCCAGAGATTCTCTGCGCCGCGCTCACGTGCAGAGCTCCAAGCTCCGCGGCCTGCGAGTGTGAGCTCGGCGCTCGCTGAGCTGGCCGAGCGGAGCCAGCCGCGCAACTGAGCCTGCGCTGAAGCGAAGCGCCCGATCTCTCGTCCATCGTTGCCGATCGTTAGTCTCCGTCCGAGCGCATCGCGTGATCCAATATATTATTTTACAGAGTGCGTACGGAGTAGTTAGCGCTGACAAACTGGATGGGTTTTCACAGTTTGTTGCGTTGATGCGGGCCGGCGTTTGCTGTGCGCTGCTTCCGCTCCCACTGTCCACTGTGCAACTTCAGCCAGCACCGGCGCCATACAAAGCGCGACTCACGGAGCGCGCGCTCGTCCGCCCCGCGTCAAGGCGCTGGCTGTCCGTCGTCCGGCCGCGGCGCAGAGATGAAGCGCGGCCGCGGGGGATGCGCCGTCAGCCACAGCGCGCCCGAGTGTCGCGCTCGGCTCTCCGTCGGCGGCCATTGCGGGACGAGCGAGGCTTCCGACACGCCGCGCGCGTACTTTCTCCCTCGGCTCTGAGCCCCAGTGACGATGGCGCGGAGGCTGCTGGCGGCCGCGCTGGCCTGCGCCTCGGCCCTCGCGGCTTCGTCCTCCTCCAGCAGCAGCAGCAGCATAAGCAGCAGCAGCGGCAGCGGGTCGGACGCCGAGCTGCGGGCGGCGTTCCCGCTCGTGCAGCTGGCCACACGCTCGGATGTGCGCCCGTGGGTGGACCCGGACACGCCCGAGGAGGCGCAGACGTACACGAGCTCGCGCGGAGACGCGTGGGAGCTCGTCATGAGCGACGAGTTCAACCGCGAGGCGCGCAACTTCACGCCCGGAGGAGACCACCTGTGGACCTCGCTCGAGATGGCCGACGGCACCAACTCGGCCCTCCAGATGTACGGCCACAACATGACCTCGGTCGTCTGCGACGACGCCGACGGCGTCTGCTACATGCAGATTGAGATCGCCAACGTCGAGCACACCATCACCGTCTACAACATCTACTCGCGCCCGCCCGCCTACCAGAACTCGACCTTCGTGAGTCTCGCTGCGCGCTCACTATTGACCCACTCGCCCTGACTAACGCCCCTCCCTCGTGCAAACGCAGTACTACCGTGCGGGCAGCCTGCAGTCGTGGAACAAGTTCTGCTTCCAGGGCGGCATGGTTGAGGTGCGCGTCCAGCTACCAGGCGCCATCACAGCGGCGTCCAAGAACCCGGACCTCAAGAAGCCTGCGAGCACGCGCGTGACCGACACGGCCTACTATCCCACGTGGCCAGGCGTGTGGTTCATGGGCAACCTCGGCCGCGCGCTCTTCGCCGCGTCCACGAGCCGCATGTGGCCCTTTTCCTACGACGAGTGCAACGAGCGCGTCTTCAACTCGAGCAACCAGCGCATCAGTGCGTGTGACCCAAACCCTGGCCACGGCCTCAACCCGTACCAGGGCCGTGGCGCCCCCGAGATTGATTTGCTCGAGGGCGGTGGTTCCGCGATCTCATCATCCATCCAGATCGGCCCAGGCATGCCGGAGGAGTATCGCCGTATCGATGCCAACATTACGGCCGGTGACTACGCTGGCTGTTACTACGGCCAGAATTGCGGGACTACTGGTGCAAACATTGTTGGCGTCCCTACCACCCTCTACTCCAAGCGCAAGTATCAGTCCTGGTACGCCGGCCTGCGATACGCTGCCAACAACTTCTGTGCTGTGGACGGCAACGACACGCAGGTGTACTCGGAAATCAAGTCAAGCTTGGAGAACATCACAGTCAACACGTGCAACGTGACCATCTGCCCGGGAGCCTACGATGTGTACAGTGATCTCGACTACATCGACGGCGTTCGGTCGCGGGGTCATTGGGGCATCAACTCGAACGGCACGTGCTTCCCGTCAATGAACGCGTACCAGGGTGCGTTCCTATGTGATCCCGATAACCAAGACGAGCGATGCTCTGCACCTCGAAACGACTCGACCGCCAAGACCAACACGATGAAGCCTTTCGCGTACCAGATGGACGCCTTATCGGCTAACTGGGGAATTCACGTCGGTGCTTACACGTCGTTCGTGCTGTACCAGCTTGAGTGGGTCACGGGTGAAGAGGGATACATTCGATGGATGATCGAGGGAAACCCCGTGTTTGAGATTCCAGCGTCAGCTATTCTCGACATTGGCCAGGACGCGACCAAGTCGAATCCTACCAAGCTTTTCCCAGAGGAGCCCATGTACATCATTTTCAACGTGGCGCTGTCTTCCTCGTGGGGTACGTCTCCGCCAAACGCAGGAAAGCGATGTCGCGGTAACGGCAAGACTGCCAAGACGAATCACATCTGCGACTCGTTCCCCATGTACATGAAGGTGGACTACATTCGCTTGTACCAGGACCTGTCGAACTCGTCCAACATGGCGGTTGGCTGCGACCCAAGTTCGCATCCGACCAAGAAGTGGATCGAGGACCACATTGAAGAGTACACGGATGCGGACAACATGTGGGTCCAGGTGAACGGTGGTGCACCGTGCCGCGACTACACGGATTGCAACTTCCCGTACAGCGTCAACTACGCCTTTCGCACGGGTCAGTGCACAAACTTCAAGTGTGAGTGCATCAACGAGTACTGGGGCGGACCCCGCTGCACGCAGCAGCTCAAAGTCACCGCAGCAAACGGCGAGCTCCTAGAGGAGAACTACGGACCGCCCTTGTACGCGGTCTACATCGTGTCGGGCATCGTGCTCGTCTTGACGCTCGTCGTGTTGGTCGTCTTTACGCTCAGCCGTCGCGCCAAGCGTGTGCGACAGGAGCAGATCCACCAAAAAGCCATGGCCCGTCAGTCTATGATGAATGACTTGTACCTGGTCAAGTCGGCTGTGGTCGCGAGCTCTACCATGACACAGACGCCAATCCACGAGGATGTGAGTGAGCATAGCAAGAGTACCACGTACTCGGCGTACGACGGATAAGCAACCCTACAGTATTGACAAAGTGAATCAAAATATTGCGCGCTTGATCAAAAGCAGACCATTCGTAGCGAGAAGTCCATTCAGTACTGGTAGTGTGTGTAACCTCCTTTCATCTTACGACTGCAACCCGTCCACGGATCATGCGATAAGCGCCAGCGGAATCTTACGCCTGGAGTTTGTCTGCGCGTCGGAAGAGGTTGTCGACGATGTTGCCGACGTTCTCGATGACACCAAGACCGGCCGAGTACGTTTTCTATCCAAGAGAGAGAAAGTCAGCACATGCACCACCATGCTAAAGTCTCAATCGTGAGCACGTACGTCTTCCACCGGGCTGTCGTATACAATGAGCTGGCCCTTGCCTTGGTCAAGGATGCCGTGGAACTTGTGGTCTAGGATCATCTGCGACAGCCTGCAACGATAAACGAGGGTCAACGAAATGGCATCAACTCCACTCGTAAAAACGACAAAATCGTACTTCAGCTCAATTTGCGGAAGCGGAAGCTTGATCAGATGCGCCACATGCTCAATCTCGACGCACGAGAACGGCTGAATGATCTTGATCAGGTTGCTCTCCAGGAGCTGCTCGTACAACTTGCCCAGATGCAGCTTGATGAGCGGGTCCTCGACGAGTTCTGAATCGAGCAATCATCGAAAACTTAGTGGGCTGCTGGTCGCCATCCAACCGAATCCTGTACAACCACTCACGTGCAGAGTACTTCTGGGTGGCCTGTTCAAAGAGCTCCAGGGAGCGCTTCTCGTGAGCCTTGGCAACGGCCTGCATGGCCTCGACGTCGATTCCGATAAACTTCATCGCCTGCTTACTGTTGATGATCGTGTTGACCTCGCTAGCACCCCCGCTGGCAATCTTTGACAGCAGCATGTACTTGAGGCAGCTCAGCGCCTCTTTCTCGTCGATCGTGCCAAGAGCCTCAAATGACTCGAAGAAGAACGAGTACGCGGTCTTGTAGTCGTGCTCCTCGGCGTGGAGGATACCCGACATGAGGTCGATCTGCGCCTGTGTCTTGGGCACGACGTAGATAGTGTTGGAGATGCTGCGGGCCGCCGTGAGCGCAGCCTTGGCCTTGGGAACGTTGCGGAGCGCGTGGTGCAGCTTGCTCTCGACCAGGTGGATCTCCACGAGCAGCTGCTTGTCGTCCAGCTTCTTGATCTCGCGCAGCAGCTTGGTGATCAGGTCCAGCGCCGCCTGAAACTTCTGCTGCTGGAAGTAGCTGTTCAGACACACCGTGAGTTTGTCGCACTCACCAGCGTCGCGGCTCCTGCCCCCGCGTACATGGCTGCGAGGCGCGACTCAATGCGCTGGCGCAGGAACGTGTGCTTCTCCAGGTTGCACCAATCGATCGAGTCCAGGCACAGGTCCGCCTGCAGCTGCAGCGCCTTGTCCGCGTCCATGACATGCACCTTGGCGACCATGTCGATGACCGTGCGCACTGCACCACGGCGTCAGCCCCGGTTTCCCGCCCCGTTCCACCGACCGCCGCGCACGCACCGATCTTGCCCGTCTTGGCCTTGGCGACCGTCGCGAAGAACGGCCGCAGCGACTGCAGCAGCGAGGCGAGCTCCTTCTCCTGCCTGCGCCACCAACGAACGTCAGCTGCTTGATCGCTGCCTGTTGCCACGGTGAGCCTGCGCACCCGAACTGGATGTAGAGCTGCGCCAGCTTGTAGATGGCGTGCTCCTTGACGCGCTGCACGGCCTCCTCGCCCGCGTCCTCGGCCTCTGGAGACGAAAAGTGAGCCAGACGCCCCTCCCGCCTTCAAACCGCGATTGTGTGGCCCACCGTAGCCCAAAATGCGCTGGAACTGCGCCACCGCCGCGGCGGGCGACGCGCCGGTTGTCAACGCTGCCGCCGCGTCCTCCGCGGCCTCGAACTGCAGCTGCAGCGCGTGCGGCGGCTCGGCCATCTCGACGTCGGCCATCTCGACGTCGGCCAAGCTCGCTCGGCTCCCCCTTTCTTTCTGTTCTAGTCGGCGATATCTTTGCGGGCGGCCTGCGACACACAATACCCTCTGCAACGCGTGTATTCGATTTCAAGGGTTTGCTTTCTGTCGCCTAGGGCACTTCAACTTGGCCAAATATACCGACACCAGCGCCATGGAGTTCGGGATGGAGACGTCGACGCGGCTGGCGTGGCGGCAGGCGCCCGAGCTGCTGCTGAACGACGAGTCGCTGGCCGAGGTCATCGCCAAGCTGCGCGCGCAGGTGCAGACGCTCGAGCGGCACGAACTGCTGAGCGGCGCGGCGCTGCCCGCGTGGCTGCTCAAGGCGCTGGCCGAGGTCGCCAACAGCGCGGACGCCGTCGTCGAGTGCCAGACGCTGCGCGACCAGGTCTCGTCGCTGCAGAAGGAGGTGCTGGACCTACGCCACGAGATGCTGCTGCAGCAGAGCTCGGCCGGCGGCGGAGCAGGCGGCGGCCAGGGGTATAGCCCCACGCCGTACCACCGGCAGTCGACGGGCAAGATGCGCATCAACCAGGGAGGGCCCTCGATCCGACCCGCGCTCTCGACCATGCCCTCGCAAAGAGACATGAGCGCCGAGATGGCCGCGGAGGCCGCCGCGACCGCAGCTGCCATCCGCCCTCCGGAACCAGCGCCCGTCAACATGGAGGCCGTGCTCAAGCCGTTGTGGGACGCAATTCACAAACAGACTAACGATTTCTCAGCGCTACGGCAATCCTTCCACGACGCCAAGGACACTGTATCCCGGCTGCAAGCAGAGATCAAGCGCCGAGACGCAGTTGTGCAGGCACGCAACCAGAAGCATGAGGGCCACGTGCAGGCGCAAATGGACAAATTGAACGAAAGCCTCCGAGCGTGCGTCACCCAAAACGACTTAATTGGTGCTGAGCAGCGCATTGCGCAGCAGATGAAGATCGACCGGCAGCGGATGCTGGACGAGGTCGAAACACGCTCCAACAAGATCCTTGAAGACCTACTCACGTCTCGCTCAGAGCAAGAGGATATCAACAGCTCGTATGCCGAGATGCTAGAGAACATTACCAGAAAACAATCCCGGACCGAAGAGGTCCTGATTGAATTGCGCAAGAAACAGCAAGAGGCAGACATGCAAGCCGAGGCTATGCAAGGAATGCTAGTAGAGACGGTAACCAAGCTGGACACTAACACAGCAGCTGTCATCGAAATGGGGGAGAAAGTGAAGTCGTTTGAGGACACTCAAGCTGTGGTTGCCCAACATTCTACTCGCTTGGATGGACTACATCGAGCGCATGAAGAGCTCAAGGTCCACATGGATCATCGAATGGGAGAGAAAATTGCTGATAGTGTTGTGATGCTTCGCGGAGAGATAGCCACGGTCAATTCGGCTTTGATGGATTTAGTGAGCTTGAATCTCGACGCGGAGATTAAGTCTGTAGCAGGTAAGCAAGATATGATTGCCCTTACAGTCGCGGACTGCGTTCGCAAAATTGCAACCATCCAAAAGCAGGCGACAACCACAGAAGATCACAATCGCTCGCAGTTTGTTCAGGCATTTGACTCAATCGATCGCATTCAGCATAGCATGAGCACCTTGTCGGAAGAAAGTATCCGGATATCGTACAGTCTACAAAAAACGATCGAGACGGCTGAAGCATTCACACAAGAGATTAACCAGTACAGAGAAAGCAATGATCGGAGTGTAGATGACCTTCAAAACGGAACGCGACACTTGCAGGATGAGCTCGAGCGAACAAACAAAACAGTCGACAACGAGCTTGGTGTGATCAAGAACCAGCTATTCCATATCGAAGAAGTCACGTCTGCGCACAAGGGCGAGATCGAGGAAACACAGCGCGAAGTGGAGCGAAACTTTCGCAGTCAGTATCAAGAGAACAAAATGGTACAAGGTTCCCTGGAAAGTCTTCACACTGCTAAAGAAGAGATCTACTCTCGGCAAGATCGTGCCGAGTCACAGATGATGGCTCTACAAGCAGAGAACCGAGCCGAGATCCAGGCAGCGACTAACCGCCTTGTTTCAATTGTCGACAAGGAATCTGATCGAGTGGAAGCGCTCTATGTGAGCTTTCAGAAGAAGCAGGACGACTTCTCCGAGGTAATCGCGCGCTCATCGATCCGAAACATGGATCTCGTCGACTTGAACCGCGAGATTGACCGCATATGCGAGAGCTTTGTTAGCGAGTGCTGGAAATTTGAGACGTCTGCACGGTCTAGCAACAAGACCAGTGCTCGATTGTCTGACAATAACAACAACAGCAGCCTTAATCTGAGCGGCAGAAAACTCTTTAACGAGCGACAGCAGCAATTGCTGGTGAAAAACTGTCAATTTGTTGCAGACCTCGTCGTCGCTCGTGCCGAGTACGAGGTGCTCCACACAGGCTGTAACAAGGATATCAAAAACCAAAATAACATGGAAGAGATCATGCTAGATCAGCAAGGCAGTGTACTCGAGAAGATCCGCGTCAAGATTTACACCAAGATTATGAATAACAAGAACATAGGAGAGCAATTCGATAAGACAGCGCTCGATCGGCGAGAGCTGTACATCGACACCGTCAACAACATGATGGCTGCAAGTCTGAAGCGGCGAACAATGGGTGGATTCGCAAAACAAGAATCAAAGAACAACTTCCAGGACGGATCACTCGCTGCTGTTGCAAGCGGTGATTTCCTCGAGACTCAACGACTCGTTGGCACAGCAAGTATGGGCAGCGGGTCATCGAGGATGAAATCCGCTCGAGATTCGCGTCAGTCAATATCAATGACACCATCAGGCGTTTCCAGTGACTTCGGGGCGTCGCGCATGTCAACCTTTTCTCCAAGCACAAACTCAGTACTACGAGCAGGATTCCGATTGCCCAAGGCCTCATCACCAGCATCCATGCGAAAGAGTCTAGTATCGCCTCTCGTCTCCACCAGCGATCTGGTCAGCGAAGACGATGAACACGAATCAGTGGGCGGAGAACCAGACAGCAATTTCAGCGCTGGACAACCTGCTAGTGACAACAGACTCCTGGGCTGGGGATCTGATGACCAAACAACGGACCCAAACAGCGACAGTGGCATGGCAAAGTCATTTTCATTGCCTGCACTATGACAGGTGCTTGAATCAGACAGGACTAGGAGGATATTTATTGTCAATTAGCAGTTTTCTTCATGGCAAGAGTCATTGACGCGGTTTCATCGTAGATCGGGGTGACGGCGTCTGTTGGCGTTCTTCATCTCACTTAATCGCCTAGCCAGCCTTGCTGCCCTTGCGTTGTTGTGTGTTGTTGGGTAACGAGTGCAGCGCCATGCAGAGTGTAGACGGCGAGGTCTGTTGGCTCTGATAGTTTGTGGTAGAGCCGCAATTTAAGCGTACTAAGTCATCAAATCTTTCCCAAGCAGCAAGCACCGACAAATCACGCAAGTTATCGCGTCGCCCCGTCGACGAGTCCAACGAAGGAGGCCGTGCATGTTCCTGTGAGCGTTGTCAATTTTGAACCGACGTTCTCGATCGTGTCAGCAGGCTCGAGTTCGCCAGAACGAAATGGGCCGCCTGTTATAAAAGACACCTCAAAGGTAGACTCACCAGAGAAGCGGCTTCAGCATGCAGCCGGGTTCTCGATAGGAGGTGGACAGGTTCTGGCAACGGTGGACCCGTCCAAGCGCATGGAGGGTGAAATTGAGCCCAAAGTGTTCGTCCCCTATGAGCGGATGCCAGGATTCCCGCCACGTCAGGTCGAGGTTGAGCGTAAAAAGCGCATGCATGAGGCTGTGAATGTGAACGAGCTCATCAAGCAGCGACAGGAAGAGCTTCATAGCACGCCACAGTTTCGCAAAGTACTTCAGGATCCAAGTGGCGTAGCCAAGTCAATCATCGACAGTCTGAGCCTGCACCTGTTCGATGACTCTACATACGAGATACACAAGCCACTGGAGTGGATTCGTCTTGGTAAGAAAAGCGATGGCTCCGTCAGTATCCCCGTTACAGCTCTGTATAAGGGAAGAGGGCTCTCCAGCTTCTGGTGCGACGCACGTATAATTGGGTACAATGCAGCAACAGACATGTTCTCTGTCAAGTTCCAGCGCAGCAAGAAGGCAGAAGTCTTTGACTGCCAGCGACTCGAGGTGTGCTTCAAAGCAGAAGATCCACACAACTTTGTGGACCGGCTAATGGGAGCCCAGATTGCACGACTCCATGCGCAGAACGCTCTTCGAAAAAGCCTTTACATCGACTGTATGCCGCTCGAGGATCTACACAAGCTGGGAAATGCTAGCGTGTCCAAAATTGTAGCTCTATCCACCTCAGTCTTTCAAGGAAAAGGTCATCGAGCACCCGACACAGCTCGTATTGTGCATGAGATTCAGCTTGATTTTCTGCGTACTATGAGCAAGATTGTGTTTGAGTTTCACCAGCAAATGGGACGCAATCGAGAAATCTTCAACGCGTTCCTATCAAAAGAGGAAGACACGCCACTTGGAACCTGCAAGCGAGTAACGTTGCGGGGCCCTGATGGTGGCAAAAAGCACCAGGCGCCGCCTGTGGACTATGCTGACCAATTTATTGCTTTCTCTTTTCAAACGTTTTTGACCTCTCCTGAAGCTCTCAGCGCGTTAATTAAGGTAAACGAAGAATGCTACCGCATTCTCCAGCTTGAGCTTTTTCATGTGAAGTCGGGGCGAGCGGTCAAACTCGAGGAGTTTCAACAACGCCAGCAAGCTCTCGAACGAGCTGTTATCAAGACTATCACCGATGAGTGGCCCAGCAAGGTGACAAACATCATAAAGACTTCGCTCGCAAACGTCGGCAAGGGTTGGTACTATCTGCAGGAGTCTCGACAAGATACGTATGAGTTCAGCAAACTGCGATCGCTTCTCCGGCGAGTTAACCTGGCCATGAAGGACTCTTTACGCTTTCTTATCGCCCGCTCGCTGCGCCAGTATCACAGCATGATTCGAAGAGCGACAGTTGGCAGCGTACATATTGTCGACACTACCACTGCTTTTGTTGCTTACCCCGACTTTGACCGCGGAAAGCTAGGCGATATTCGATGGCAGCACATGTGCCTTGAGCGTCAGTTCACCTCTCCACTGTCCATGTTTACAGTCAATGTTAGCGTCTCAACCGAGCTCTACGTGATCAATCAGCCTGAAGTTGATGAATCTGCCAAGAAAATTGCGAGCTGGCGCCCTAAGGACCCTGATGATCCAAATGAAGTGTGCCCATTCCACCCAGTTGACCAAAAATGGGGGAAGGTGTTTGCCTTCAATACGAGTATGGCAAACTTCCGATCTGCAGTGGACGATATTTTTGTGCGCGCGCTCGAGAGCCTTAAAAACATCAAGCAGGTGGAACAGGCGGTCATGAATAAACTTTTTTGGAGTAGCTACCCATGCATTCCGAGCGTTGGAGCCAACGAGGAGTGGGTTGATTGTATTCGTAAGGACATTGACGCACTGATGACCAAAGCTGGAATTCCACTTACCGAATACTTGAGACGCTACGACGAGTTTATCCCGTTCCTAAATCTCAACGAAGAAGAATATCTGGCTGAGTTCCGTGCACAAAAGCCGCCGAATCTTGCTCAATTGCAGGATTCTATCAAGCAGCATATGCAAGAGGTTCAGACAATCGAGGCGCAAATTCCAGCGACTAATGTAGAACTTGGTATGTTCTCAGTGAACTGTACAAGCATTCGCACTCTGCTTGCTGAAAAACACCAGAGACTCGTCAAGAAGCTGCTCGATCTGCAACTTAACAACGCTTTAGAGCTTGCGAAAGACTTGCTAGAAAAATTTGAAGTCATCAACCGACAGCTGCAAAAGATTCCGCAAAACATTGAGGAGCTCACCGAGATGAACGCATACCTAGAGAGCGTTCCGGCACAAATGGCTCCATTGCTCACTCAAAGTCAACAGCTTATCAAATATCGCCTTGTACTCGATAACTTCCAATATCCATACGACCGAGAGGATTTTACAACGATTTGGCGTGTTCGACTTGCACCAAATAGCCTTCAGGAGCAAGTAAAACGCATGAATCACATTCTCCAGATGCAGAAGACCCAGTTTTCGACCGATATGCGCGATCAACAGACGGAGTTCACAGAGACGCTTCGTATTTTGCACAACGAAGTTGATGGGTTCCGACAGTACACGGACATAGCGCGTCTTGACCAAGTCTACAAATATGTTGTCAATATCGAACAGAAGATAGCAAAGGCAGACGACGAGGCTCGCCTGTTCAACTCCCGGGAGGCGCTTTTTGGGCATGAGATTACTGACTATGATGAGATCCAGAAGATTAGACGGGACTTTGAGCCATACTCCATGCTATGGAAAACGGCTAACAATTGGCTCCGTGAACACAAGAAGTGGATGGACGGCGCATTCTTGGACGTAAATGGCGATGAAATTGAGAGTTTTGTAGAGACAAATTGGGGGACGATCCAGAAAGCCCTGAAGCAGTTTGAGAAGCTTGGCGTAAAAGGCTGCATCGATATTTCCACTACTATCAAGGACGAGATTGGAGCCTTTCGACCACATGTCCCTCTCATCCTGTCTCTTCGAAACCCTGGCATGCAGGAACGCCATTGGAACCAACTTAATCACGAGATTCAAATGACTTTTCGCCCGGATAGAGGCATGAAGCTTAGTTATGTGCTTGAGCTAGGACTCGACAAGCACCTTGAGACGATTCAACGGATCTGTGAGACTGCGGGCAAAGAGTACCAGATTGAAAAGTCGCTAAATGCAATGGAGGAGCAGTGGAAATCGATGAATCTGACAGTTGTAGACTACCGCGAAACCGAGACATTTGTGCTTAAGAGCGTAGATGAGATCCAGGCAGTGTTGGACGAACAGATCACAACTACGCAAGCAATGCAGTTTTCAGCCTTCAAAAAGCCCTTTGAGGAACGCATCAATAAATGGGAGCGCACTCTTAGCACCGTATCGGACGTGCTCGACGAATGGATACAGGTTCAGCGGAGCTGGCTGTACCTGCAGCCAATCTTCGATTCTCCTGATATCAACAAGCAACTTCCAACCGAGGGCAAGCGTTTTGCAACAGTCGACAAAAATTGGAGGCAGACGCTGGCAGCTGCGAAACAAAAACCAAACGTCATCAACTTTTGTAACAACGACAAGTTACTTGATCGCTTTCAGGAGAGCAATCGTTTCCTTGAGCAAGTTCAAAAGGGTTTAAGTGACTTTCTCGAGACGAAGCGTTCAGCTTTCAGTCGCTTCTACTTTCTCTCGAATGAAGAGCTGCTCTCAATTCTTTCGGAGAGCAAGGACGTCAAGTTGGTGCAACCGCATCTGAAGAAATGCTTCGAAGGGGTTGTCTCAGTTGAGTTCCAAGAAGACTTGACTATCACTGCTATGATTTCTGCGGAAGGAGAGAAAGTTGCCATGTCAAAGCCTATTAATCCAGTTGGCAAGAATGTTGAGCATTGGATGACAGAGGTCGAGGAAATGATGCGAGCGTCCATCCGTGATGTCATGTATAGTGCCATCCAGGACTACACCAAGATCTCTCGTACTAAGTGGATCCAGAAGTGGCCGGGCATGTGTGTCTTGAATGGTAGCCAATTCCATTGGACCAGGGAAATGGAGGAAGAAATGGCTGCCGCAGGAAGTGAAGGAGTTAAGAAGATGATGGAACGACAGCTTGCACAGCTCGCTGATATGGTCGAGATGGTGCGAGGACACTTGGATAAACTTGCCCGTGTCAGTGTTGGCGCTCTAACTGTCATCGATGTTCACGCTCGAGATGTGACAGCGCGTCTGGTGAGTAACAAAGTGAGCACGAAAGAGGACTTTATGTGGTCAAGTCAACTTCGGTACTACTGGGAAGATGACTTGTTTGCGGACATGGTATCGGCTCGTCGCCCTTATGGTTACGAGTATCTAGGCAACTCGTTTCGACTTGTGATTACGCCGCTGACTGACAAGTGCTACATGACGCTCATGGCTGCTTTACAGATGATTCTTGGCGGTGCTCCTGCAGGCCCCGCTGGTACGGGCAAGACAGAAACAACGAAGGATTTAGCAAAAGCTCTCGCAAAGCAATGTGTCGTGTTCAATTGCTCCGACGGTCTGGACTACATTGCTATGGGCAAGTTCTTTAAAGGCCTGGCAGCCTGTGGCGCTTGGGCGTGCTTTGATGAATTTAACCGCATCAACATTGAAGTGCTGTCGGTGATCGGGCAGCAAGTTACCACTATCCAGCTTGCTATCCGCGCTGGTGAGAAGCGAATCGTGTTCGAAGGCTCTGATATTGTAGTGAATCCCCAATTCGGTGTGTTCATCACTATGAATCCAGGCTATGCCGGTCGTTCAGATTTGCCCGACTCGCTTGCTGCGCTCTTTAGACCTGTTGCCATGATGGTGCCAGACTACGCCATGATTGGAGAAATCATGTTCTTTGCCTACGGATACGAAAAGGCCAAGCAGTGCGGAGCTAAGATGGTAACCACTTTCAAGCTCTGCTCAGAGCAACTATCATCTCAATCCCACTATGACTACGGTATGCGGGCTGTCAAGACTGTTATCACTGCTGCAGGCAATTATAAGCGATCCGATCCGCAGATGGACGAAGAGGTGTTGCTGTTGCGTGCGCTGCAGGACGTCAATCTGCCAAAATTCCTGGCTCACGACATCCCGCTCTTCAATGGTATCATCAACGATCTCTTTCCTGGTAAATCGCGGCCCCAGCTAAATCTTGGCGCACTGAATCGACTTATCAAGCTCACAGTCGAGCGGCAAAATCTCCAAGCACACCCATTCTTCTTAATGAAAGTTGTGCAACTATATGAGACGCTATGTGTGCGCCACGGGCTCATGGTTGTGGGCGCCACGGGAGGAGGCAAGTCATCTAACTTAAATGTACTAGCAGAGGCACTCACTCAGCTGAAAGATCTCGGAGAGATTGGCCATGCATATGAGAAAGTGTTGCGATTCCAGCTGAATCCAAAATCCATCACCATGGGCCAGTTGTACGGGGAGTTCGATGCAAATACGCACGAATGGCAAGACGGTATTCTCTCGACATTGTACCGCGAGGCAGCGAGTGATACCAAGTCAGACCGAAAGTGGGTGATTTTTGATGGCCCAGTTGATGCCATTTGGATTGAGAATATGAACACAGTTCTGGATGATAACAAGAAACTTTGCCTTGCGAGCGGCGAAATTATCCAGATGTCGAATGAAATGACCATGATGTTCGAAGTCGAAGACCTCTCGGTTGCTTCTCCGGCTACGGTTAGTCGTACTGGTATGGTCTACATGGAGCCGAGCTCGCTTGGTTTTGACCCACTTATGCTGAGCTGGATTGACCATCTGAGCCATGAAATAGGCGGCCCCGCTGTGATGAGTGTAGCACATATTGATGCTCTTGCCAAATCACTGCATCACCTTTTTGATCTGTATTTACGTCCCTCATTACAATTTGTTTCGAGCTATGTCAAGGAATGGCTACCGCAGATCCCTTCAAACCTTGCGCAGAGTCTGATGCGACTCATCGAGTGCTTTTTCGCACCTTTGAAGAAAGAGGACAAGAAGGAAACGAAGATGGAGAATATGGCCCATTACCTGCAAAACATTGAGAGCATCTTCATTTTTGCGCTTATATGGTCGGTTGGCGCAACGGGTAATGATGTCGGTAGATCGCGTTTTGATGCCTTTCTTCGAGAAGAAATGCTTGGCAATGGCGCCAAAAAAGCTATCCCTCCGACTGGGATGATATATGACTACCTCTTTGACATTCACAAAGAGACGTGGGTATCTTGGCTTGACACGATCAGTAAGTATACAGTTGATCCCACTGCCTCCTTCTCTGAGATAGTTGTTCCAACGAGTGACTCGATTCGATCCACCTTCCTTATGAATCTAACTTTGCTGCAGGGAGTTCACCTGCTTGTAGTCGGACCGACAGGCACGGGCAAGACCATAAACGTAAACCAATTCCTCGAAAAGTCTGACCCCGACAAATACATCCCACTCCAGATGTCATTTTCAGCGCAGACAAGCGCGAATCAAACACAGGACTTTATTGACTCCAAAATGGAAAAGCGCCGCAAGGGTGTATTTGGTCCAGCCGCAGGCAAACGTTTCATAATATACGTCGATGATCTCAACATGCCAAAGCAAGAAGAGTACTTTGCTCAGCCGCCTATCGAGATCTTGCGTCAGTGGTTTGACCAAGGGGGCTGGTATGACCGCAAACTTCTCACATTTCGCACTATCATCGATGTTGTGTTCGTGTGTTCAATGGGTCCCCCCGGAGGTGGACGAAATCCGATAACTCCGCGCTTTGTGCGGCATTTCAACATCGTTGGATATACAGAGATGTCTGACGCGAGCAAAGCGATTGTGTTCGAAACAATTGTCACCAGCTTCCTGCAGCGCTTTTCTGACGAGATTAAAGCTCCAGAGGTGGCAAAGAAACTTGTCGCGTCGTCCATTTTGATTTACAATACTGTTATTGCAGAGTTACTTCCAACACCCGCAAAAGCACATTACACATTCAACTTACGCGACCTGGCTAAAGTGTTTCAAGGTGTGCTCATGGGCGACTCTAAGCGTATAAACAAACTTGACCAGATGGTGCGATTGTGGATCCACGAGAATATGCGCGTGTTTGAAGATCGATTCACTACTCCCGCAGATCACTCTTGGTTCCGCGAGTTGTTGAAGTCCCAAATTGTCGCGGCATTTGGTGAGCAACTCGGGCTTGGGCCAAGAGCAATTGGTCATCCTGAAGACCCTGAGGCGCGGCAAGCCATTTGGGCTATCATTCACCCGACTGACTATCTATTTTACGGTGACTATATGGTTCCTGGAGCAGATCCAAAAGTATATGAAGAGATTGCAGATGTAGAGAAACTTCAAGCACAGATCGAAGAGTATCTAAATGACTACAATGCGGAGAGTAGTTCTCCAATGAACCTCGTTATGTTTATGAACGCAATTGAACACGTCTCGCGAGTTGCACGCGTTATTCGGCAACCGCAGGGCAATGCCTTGCTGCTCGGAGTTGGTGGAAGTGGTCGACAGTCACTGACTCGACTCGCAGCTTATATGGCCGAGTATTCGTGTACACAGATTGAGATCACGAAAGGCTACGGTGTCGCAGAGTGGCGTGAGGGTCTCAAGAAGTGTCTGATGAAGGCTGGAATTGATGAAAAGCCTGTCGTGTTTCTGTTTTCAGACGTTCAAATTGTGCACGAGGCTATGCTCGAAGACATCAATAACGTGCTGAATAGTGGAGACGTGCCTAACTTGTATGCACCCGAGGATCTGGATGCTATCGGCAATCATTGCCGGCAGTACTGCATTAAAAAGCGGCTTCCGCCAACCAAGCTCAACACCTTCGCCCAGTATATTCTACTTGTGAGGCAAAACCTACATTTAGTACTTTGCATGAGCCCTCTTGGTAGTTCATTCCGCGACCGCATTCGCATGTTCCCGTCACTTGTCAACTGCTGCACAATCGATTGGTTTAGCGAGTGGCCAGCGGAGGCTTTACAATCTGTGGCAGCTCGTGCACTTGCATCTGCCGACTTCCAACTTAGCGGTGGCGCTGAAACCGAAAGCAGTGTCGACGCATCTGCTGTCGTCAGTCTCTTTCAGACTATACACCAGCAAGTCGAGCGCGAGTCAGCACGGTTTTATGAAGCTCTCCGGCGATACAATTACGTGACGCCTACAAGCTACTTGGAACTATTGTACACATTTAAGTCGGTGCTCCTGCTCAAGCGTGATGAAGTCCAGTCGAAGCGGTCTCGACTGCAAAATGGCGTTGATAAGATCACAGCGACCAAGGCGCAAGTGGCGGGAATGCAAGATCAGCTTGTCGCGCTGAAGCCGCAGCTCGAGCAGACACAAATCGAAGTCGAGGAGATGATGAAGCAGATCACGCTAGACAAGAAAGATGCCGATGAGACAAAAGCTGTGGTCGAGAAAGAAGAGCAGATTGCCAACAAGAAAGCCGCAGATACCAAGGCCATAGCTGATGACGCTCAACGCGATCTTGATGAAGCGCTCCCGGCCCTCGACGCAGCTGTTCAGTGTCTTAACAAATTGAAAAAGTCTGATATTGACGAGGTGAAAGCACTGAAAAATCCGCCACATGGTGTTAAGCTGACAATGGAAGCTGCATGCATCATTTTCGGCATCAAGCCCGTCATGAAAACGGACCCAGACAAGGCTGGACAGAAAGTCAAAGACTACTGGGAGAGCGCACAAAAGACAATTTTGGGTAATGCGAAAAAGCTCATGGAAGACATGCTCAAGTTTGACAAAGATAACATAGGCGATAAGATCATCCAAGAGCTCGACCGGTATATTGAGATGGAAGAATTCTCGCCAGCTGCCGTGCGTAAGGCAAGTGTCGCTTGCGAGGCGATTTGTATGTGGGTGCGTGCCATGCACACATATCACAATGTGGCCAAAATGGTGGAGCCCAAAAAAGTAGTTCTCGCTGCTGCTCAAGCAGAGCTGGATGTAACGCTGCGAGTGCTAGCGGACGCCAAAGGTCGGTTAGCAGCAGTTGTCGATAAGCTTGCAGAGCTAGAGCGGAACTACAATACAGCAGTGGAGAAGAAGGATCAACTCGTGAGAGATGTCCGACAATGCGAGATCCGACTTGAATCTGCTCTGAAATTAATTGCTCTACTAGGTGGAGAAGAAACTCGTTGGGCGGCAACTATCGCTCAGCTTCGACAGGATTTTGACAATCTGATCGGCGATGTACTCATTTCAGCAGGAACGATCAGCTATCTAGGAACGTTCACGAGTGAGTTTCGAGATTCCTGTGTTGCCGCATGGGTCGCAGCTCTGCAGCAGTGTAAAATCCCGCACACTAAAGGGTGCAACATTATCTCGACCTTGGCTGACCCCGTAAAGGTACGGCAGTGGCAGATTTCAGGGCTGCCTACTGATAACCTCTCGGTCCAAAATGGTATCATTATGGCCAGAGCGCGTCGTTGGTCGCTGCTTATTGACCCACAAGGGCAAGCAAATCGATTCATCAAGAATTTGGGCAAAGACGCATCTGAAAACGGTTTGGATGTGATCAAGTTGACCGACAAAGGCTTTCTCAAGACGCTTGAGAACGGTATTCGCTTCGGTAAATGGGTCCTGCTCGAGAACATTGGTGAAGCATTGGATGCAACCCTGGAACCTGTGCTATTGCAGAGCAAATTCAAGCAAGGAGGTCAAATTATGATGAAGCTGGGTGACTCCACTGTGCCGTACAACTCGTCTTTTCGCTTCTTCATGACCACTAAGCTGCCGAATCCACACTACCCTCCAGAAACGTCAGTGAAGGTAACATTGTTGAACTTTACGATCACGCCGAAGGGTTTGGAGGACCAGGCACTGGGCGTTGTTGTTCAAGAAGAGATGCCTGAGCTCGCCGAGAAGAAAAACTCACTGGTTGTATCGAATGCACGAATGAAAGCGGAGCTCGTCGAGATTGAAAACAAGATCTTGTACATGCTTGCAAATTCGAAAGGAAATATTCTTGATGACACAGAGCTCATTGACACGCTCGGTAAAGCAAAGATCACGTCCGAGGACATCAATGAGAAGATGGCAGAAGCGGAAGTAACTGAGCGTGCGATCGATGAGTCTCGAGAAAGATACCGTGGTGTCGCTTTTCGAGCTTCTCTACTATTTTTCTGCATCGCTGACTTGGCGCTCGTGGACCCCATGTACCAGTACTCACTGCCTTGGTTTGTCGCGTTGTTTGTGAAGAGCATTCAGCAGGCAACAGAGAGCGATCAGCTCGAGGAGCGCCTCGGGTATCTTAACGACTCTGCGACGTATTCATTGTACCGCAATATATGTCGATCACTATTTGAAGAGCACAAGCTACTCTTCTCATTCCTGCTCACAATCAAACTTCTCATGGGGGGTGACAAAATCAATCTTGCGGAATGGAGATTCCTCATCTCAGGATCCACGCCAACCGAAGATTCTCTCGCTGGAACACCGAATCCTGATACGAGTTGGATCGAAGACCGCACGTGGCGAGAGATCTGCGCATTATCGACACTCCCAGCCTTCGACCCATTGCTGAACGGTGTTCGCAACAACACCAGTATGTGGCGTAAAATATTTGATTCAGCCGATCCGCATCTCGAGCGCCTGCCGTCATCTCTAGACCACTCGCTCAACTCATTCCAAAAGTTATGTATACTTCGGTGTCTGCGGCCAGACCGCATGACCGAAGCAATCCAGAACTTTGTGGTTGAGCACCTAGGCAGACGGTTTATTGAGCCACCGCCGTTTGACCTGGCTGGGTCCTTCACAGATTCCACAGTTACTACGCCTATCATCTTTGTTTTGTCTACAGGCTCTGATCCTGCAAAAGAACTGCTCGTATTCGCTGAAACCATGAAAATGAATCGAAAATTGAACTCTATTTCGCTTGGGCAGGGCCAAGGTGCCATTGCTGCCAAGATGATCGAGGATGCCGTTACGAGTGGGAAATGGGTGTTGCTACAAAACTGCCATCTAGCAATCAGTTGGATGCCGCAGCTTGAACGGATTTGCGATGAGCTCAGTGCTGATGCAACGCATCGTGATTTCCGATTGTGGCTTACTAGTCGCCCGTCAGCTGCGTTCCCGACGGCCGTGCTACAAAACGGTGTGAAAATGACAAAAGAGCCACCGAAGGGTATCCGCGCCAACCTCAAAAGCTCTTATATGAAGCTAACAAATGACCTTCTCGACGCAACTTCAAAGCCCGATCAGTTTCGTAAGCTTCTATTTGGGCTAAGCTTTTTTCACGCTGTTGTCATTGAGCGCAAGCGGTATGGACCTCTCGGGTGGAACATCCCGTATGCGTTCAATGATACAGACTATGACATCAGTCGCGCACAACTTGAGATGTTCCTTGATTTTTACGACGTGATTCCCTACCGAGTGCTCTGTGTCATGACATCGGTGGTTAACTATGGTGGGCGGGTGACTGACGATAAGGATATGCGAACCATAGATGTTATTCTCGAAGGATTCTTTAATACCAAGATCTTAGAGGACAACTACGCATTCTCGTCAAGCGGGACGTACGTGTCACCTCGGGTCAAAGGAGACGACCCACTTGGAGGATACCTTGAGTATATTGATGGTCTTCCGCTCAATCCTGAACCAGAAGTGTTTGGCATGCACGACAATGCTAATATCACGAGCGCACTTGCTGAGACTTTTAACATGTTCGACATTATTCTAGCGCTGCAGCCGCGCGTTTCATCTGGCGGTGGGGTGTCGCGCGAGTCACTTATTGAGCACCAAGCGCGATCGATTGAGGAACGATTGCCCCCTCTGTTTGAGGTTGAAGCCATCAGCATCCGCTACCCTGTCATGTATGAAGAATCGATGAATACTGTGCTAGTACAAGAAGTTCAACGTTACAATGCACTTCTGGGAGTCATGAAGTCTACACTCCCTAACCTCCAGAAGGCGCTAAAGGGTCTTGTGGTAATGTCTGCTGAGCTCGAAACGATGGCAAATGCCATTTTCAACCAGAAGGTGCCGCCGATGTGGGAGAAGAAAGCATACCCCTCGCTTAAGGCACTTTCTTCTTGGGTTGACGACCTCCTCGAGCGCGTCAAGTTCCTCACTAAGTGGGTAGACAACGGCATCCCTCCTGTGTTTTGGTTGTCGGGATTCTTTTTCCCACAGGGCTTTCTCACTGGTATCCTTCAGAATCACGCGCGGCAGTTCAATATTGCTATCGACTCGCTGTCTTTCGCATTCCTCATGCGCACCGAAGCTGCAGAGGAGCTGCATGCCAAGCCTGCTGAAGGTGGCTGCTTCATGATGGGACTGTTTCTCGAAGGTGCTCGCTGGGATAAAATTGCGCACTCTCTCGTTGACCCGCTTCCAAAAGAATTGTTTTCGAAGATGCCCACCATCCATTTGATGCCGATCAAAGATCGAGTGGCCCCATCTAGTGGTATCTACCGTTGTCCAGTGTACAAAATCTTGACGCGCACAGGAACATTGTCCACTACTGGGCATTCAACTAACTTTGTGTTTTGGATCGAGATTCCATCAAACAAAGGAACTATCCTGCGCAACTCGCTCGTGTCAGAGACCAACCTTCAGATCCAGTTTGCAGATCAAGACTACTGGATCAAGGCAGGTGTAGCGTGCTTTCTGTCACTTCGGTACTAAATTTCAGATGTACAGTAGACACGCACACTAGCTTTTTTTAGAAGAACGTGCCAACCGGTGTCATCTTACAGGTATAAACTTGGAGGCTGTTTGCCCCTTGCCCAGAAAGGAGTCTTGTTCGCCAGGTTATTTAGCTTCCATTCATAATTCACTGATGAGAGTAAATACCAAAAACGTGTTCCGTTGGCAATACCAAACATGACCAAGTATAACTCCATTGGCAATCTGATTGCCAGCTCCTTGTGGCACTCAAGGTGGCGGAAGAAGACTTGTCATCTACCTTGCCACTAAAAAGTAGATCTGATAGTGTCAGACAACATCAAACTGCCGCATTTGCGGCTGGTAGAAGACCTGTGGCATGTAGTAGATGGAAGCAAATATGTAGCATCTTCAAACGAGAACAAAGCAGTCGTGGTGCTCGGGCGATTACAGTTGCTCAAACCGCACACAAAAAGAAACTCGGGCATGAAAAGGCACTCGTACTCGAGGCACCTGCTTTCAGTGATACAGAAGAGGATGATACAGTAGCTCTAGCATGTCTGTCGCAAGATTTCATGTTTTGTTTGCACTGCCTGCTACAAATCGCACGTAAAGATGTGATATGCACAGCACAGCTCCCTAAGCGGTCCCTTACTTCATCGCCTTGCGCTCCAACTTCTCGCCCCTTAGGATCTTCTTGATCTCCGCACCAGTCAACGTTTCGTACTCCAGCAATGCATGCGCCAGCTTCTCCAAATCACCCTTATGAGTCGTCAGGATTTTCTTGGCGCGATCGTACGACGCATCACACAGCTTCTTGACTTCTTCATCGATCACCTTGCGCGTCGTCCCGCTCGTGTCGTTGCCACGAAGGTCATGGAACACGAGTCCGACCTCGTCACTCATGCCGTACTTAGTCACCATCACGCGTGCCAAGTTCGTCGCCTGCTGAATGTCCGATGACGCACCACCCGTGATCTCGTCCGTACCGAACGTCATCTCTTCGGCCACACGGCCACCCATGCACACATCTAGGCGAGCGAGTAGTTGCTTGCGCGTGATGGACGTCTGGTCGCCCTCGGGAAGCTGCGACACCATGCCCAGAGCCTGACCGCGAGGCATAATCGTCGCCTTGTACACCGGGTGCGCGCCAGGCGTATTGAGCGCGACTAGCGCATGGCCACCCTCGTGGTACGCTGTCAGCTTGGCGGATTCGGGAGTGATCAGCGCTGATTTCCGCTCTGCACCCATCAGAATCTTGTCCTTTGCGTACTCGAACGAGTCCATATCTACCTCATCCGCGTTCTTCATTGACGCGCGCAAGGCCGCCTCGTTCACCAAGTTGTTCAGCTCAGCGCCCGACATGCCGGGCGTCGCGCGCGCCAACACGTCAATGTCCACGTCATCACCCAACGGGATCTTGCCTGCGTAGAACTCCAGGATCTCCTTGCGGCCGGCCACATCTGGCAAAGCCACCGTCACGTGACTGCATGAAGTAGAGGCCACATTGATAGTTAGATCAATGACAATGAATGACACTACCAATTGCGAGGATGTAATCAACTCACCGGTCGAATCGACCCGGACGGATCAAAGCGTTGTCCAGCACGTCCGGATAGTTGGTCGCGCCGATCACGATGATACCGCGGTTCTGATCAAAGCCATCCATCTCGACCAGCAGCTGGTTTAATGTCATTTTCATGGCCTGCTGCTCCTTCACCTTGCGCGTGCCGCCAACGGCATCAATTTCGTCGATGAAGATAATGCACGGAGCCTTCCGTTTTGCAGACTCGAACAGATCCCGCACGCGGCGAGCGCCAACGCCCACGTACATCTCCTCGAACTCGGAGCCGGACGAGTAGAAGAACGGCACGCCAGCCTATACCACGAAGTCGTTAGAAGCATCAATTGATTTCCTGGCTTTCATAATGCAAATTACCTCGCCTGCGATGGCGCGCGCCAGGAGCGTCTTGCCCGTGCCGGGGGGTCCCGTCAGCAGCACGCCCTTGGGCAGGTTACCACCCAGACGCGTGAACCGCGCCGGGTCGCGCAGGAACTGCACGATTTCCTCGAGCTCCTCCTTGGCCTCCTGCGCGCCCTTGACGTCGCTGAAGCGCTTGTCGCTTCCCGTCGGGCCCATGACCTTGGACGGCGCGCCGCCGAACTTGCCAACCTTTTCGTCCAGGATGGCGCCGAGCGCCGAAACGACGAGGAACGCGACGCCCAGTGTGCGCAGCGTCTTCCAGAAGTTGCTCTTGAAGCTGCCCTCCACCATGGACACGTACACGGGGTCGTTGGCGGTCACGCCCTGCGCGCCGCTCGAGACGGCCGCCACCTGTCCGAGCGAGCCCAGGGGCGCCATCTGCACCGAGGGCCCGGCGGTCGCGCGCTGGCCGGCCGCGGTCAGCTGCGGGATGTCGACCGCGTCCAGGCGGTTGGTCCTGTCGATGGTCCGTTCTTAAGCAGAGCCGACCGAATGATACAGCAGCGAGCGGCGCACCTGACGAGCGCCTTGATGTACTCCTTCTGGACGGCTTCGTCGGTCGCGAACCGGTTCTCCTCCACGCGGCGCACCACAAGCGCCGGGTAGTTCTTGTTGAGCTCCTGCAGGAAGCGCAGCTGCTTGTACGCGTCCTCCGGGTGCATGTTGGCGTCCTGCTCGAGCGCCTTGAGCTGTCGCAGCTTGCCGCGCTGCGTCAGGTTGAACAGCGACCGCCGCCCGCCCGCCTCGCCTGGCGCGCACACAAGCGCCACCGTCAGCGGCTCGCTCCACCGACCGGCGCTCGCCCCTCAGCCCTCACCTTGCAGCAGCAGCGGCGCCTGAGCCGTCCCGTCGACCATAAAAACAATAATTGCCTCGATCGTCAGCTTCTCGCACTCCATCCGCCGCTACACAACGCCTGGAGTCGCACCCGGCGCCAGGACGAGGCGGAGGAGATGGGCGCGGACGCTCCGAGGCGCGCGGGGGCGGCGGCGCGCGCGGCGGCAGCGCGCAGCAGCCGCGCAGTCGGGCGCAGCACCAGCATCTTGAGGCTTGATCGACCAGTGCGGATTTCACTTACCCACCACCATCGGGAAGGGTAGGACAGGGCCTGATTGGGCAGAAAAGGAGGAGTTTCAGCCAATCAGCGCGCGTTCTAGAAACCAATCGAATGTCTGCGACAATTATTGGTTTTGTGGCGCGGCGCTTCAAGTCGCAGCGCCGCGCACGATCATTTCCGTATCGAGGAGAAAGTGCGCAAGATGGAGGACGAGACGATCAAGGTGACGGTCAGGAACGACGCGCACGCGATCGCGCTCGAGACGACGCCGGCCGAGAGCGTCGCGGGGCTCAAGGTGAGCCTGGGGATGCGTTTTCGCGGGGTTTGGCGCTGTTCTGACGCCGGGAGGACGCGAATGGTAGGCCCAGTACCAGGAGCACACGAAGGAGTCGGGGCACGCCAAGTTCATCCTGCTGCTGCACAAGGGCAAGGAGCTGCCGGACGAGAAGACGCTCGGCGAGCTCGGCATCACGGACGGAGACGTGCTCGTGCACATCGAGGTGCGTGCGATGCCTAGATCTTGCGATCTTGCGATCTTGCGCTGATGGAGCGTGGGCGCGGGCGAGCAGCCGGCGCACCAGCCGTTCCACCCGCTCAACTACAAGGTGCTGGCCGAGTCGATCAAAACACGCCGAAAGCACGAGGAGGCCAACCTCAAGATGCTCAAGCAAGGTGCGTCCGCGGGGGTGCGACGGATGCTTTGGAGATGTAGAGCTAACGCAGCTTGCGGCCGTGCTGCGCGATGCAGAGAACATTTGGGCTGCTGGATCGGGTGCGTCAACGTCATTTCGACTTGTTGTGCGCTCTCAAGCTAACGCCTACGCTTGCCACTTCTAGACGGCACGGTGCACCGCATTGGCGTTGAAAACAGCATCATCGCCAGATCGCTGAGCGGCACCATCCCGCCACACTTCTTGCCCAAGAAGGGTGCGTAGCATACTTGCATAACCTGACACAATGGTATCAGATACTTACACGAGTACAATCGTTCCAGGGTCAACGCGCGCATTCTTCAACCAGCTCTCGGTTCGTGTCAGCGGGTGCAATTTCCACGTCCTCCCCAGGTGTGTTTGGCTAGCGATTGCGAACCTTTGCGAACATACTGCTAAAGAGTGGTTTGCGTAATGCGAAAAGCTTGGAGGGTCGCTGGAATGGAGAATGTGCCAGTGTGCCAATTCAGGAGGGCACTCAAGTGATCTCAAACGACTTGATTTTCCGCGATGGCGAAGGTACTGCTTAATGAGTGCGATAGGATAACTCACGAAAGCACTCATCCTGTTTTTGTTGTTGATGATGCGATTTCGTAGGAGTCTGGAGTCAGCGCCAGTCGCGCACAACCATTGATGGATTGACGACTACCCACCACATGTGGATCAAGCCTGTCGCGGATGGAATTCTGAAGGTACACTTGGCCAAGTGTGTATCTGGCGTGTCAAGCAAGGCGCATTCTAATGCTAGCGCTGCTGGGCGATATAGGTTGAGTCGGACGATCCGGCTCTGCGTGGTGCTGATATCACGATGCAGGAACTTGGCACAAATCTGTTGATCATCACAGCGACCTCCAAGCGTACAGGTAACGAACGATATTGTTCCAATCTTACGAGCCGTTTTAACATTGAGTGCCACTCTCGAAGGTTCCCCGATCATGGTGGAAACGATCACGGCTGTCGACAATTCGCGTCGGCTTCGCACCGTGCAGGTATAAATGCAAACAATCCGATGTTGGTTCGTTTAGGTGAAAGCCTGACTCTTGAACTTTCTTCAGCGCTTCGACGAGTCGGGCGGATTCCGTGCTGTCTACGTCATGAACGAAACGAGGTGCGTGTTGTTGGCGTTAGCTATTACCAGAAAGCCCGGAAACTGATGTCGCATCTGCGTTTCTACAGAGTGGTGGACGCCGTCTCTGGAGCCATGCAGAAGTACGACGAGTTCTTCTAGACCCTGGACTGAAGGAACGTACGTAGTCCACGAGGTTGAGTCGCTTGGCACTTCTACGCTCCTGGTGGCTCCATGGGCCTAAACTACCAAGACACTCGTCACGACCAACTCGAGTAATGACAAACTCAGATTGGCAGCTGAACACTTTTCATTATGGCGTCCTAGTTTTGATTCATCAAAATATCCCACCCTGCACGCTCAAACGCAAGGACAAGCGGCCGCGGGCTTGTGTTGACGATATGTGCCAATATTGATGGCGGCGTGTGCGGCTTTACTCGCATGTTGTTGACAGCGACGATGATATCACCGACGATAACCTTCCCACTCTCTTCGATTTCTCCAATATTCCCATTATGGTCTTGCACAAACGCCGTCACCCCCACACGCGATCCCATTGTCCCTAGCGTTACAAGTAACCTGTGCTTGCGAATCGTCACCACGACAGCAGTGTCACTCATGACAACGCCTTCGGTAGTACTGGAGGCCGCTGTTGCTGTGTCGACTGACGGTGAGATAAACGACGTCATCTCGCTCGCGCCAGCAGCACTAGGTGACAGGAAAGACGAACCGTCTCCTTTGCTTGGTGAAATATCTGAGGTATCACCGAGGGCAGCGATGGCTGCAGCATCAGCATCAATGTCGCTGTCCACATCAACTTCGGCTTCAGTAGGATCTTCGACTGAAGACGCTGTACTTTGACCAGGTGATGATGTGAAGATTGGCCCCGACAGTGAGCGAGGGCCAGTTCGTCGATCGAAGCGGCGGAGGTGTGAGTATGATCTTGCCCGGACCTGCTGCTGCTGCTGCTGCTGCTGCTGGAGCTGGTGTTGCTGGGGATAGGAAACAAAAGTCGTCGCAGTCGGAATTGCGTGAGATTGCTGAACCCTCCACCCTCGCGTGCGTGCCTGAACGCCATGCATAGGCATCTCTCCACCATTTGGAATCGCTGCATACGTAGGTCTGGCCATGAATGAATTCCGCATGTGAACAGGAACCAAGACACTTTGAGGCAGAGTTCCGATCGCCCTTTGCTGTACAAATTGTGCTGGGGCGTGAACGGTTGAGAACGAGGGTGTCTGGTATGCATTCGCTAGCGAGAGATCATTGGCACCGCGCGTGGGCAGGTTGCTTCCCATTTCTAGAAGCTGCTGCTGCATCCGCTCGTGATCCTGTCGAATTTGTGCCTGTCGATGGATAAGGGCTTCTCGGAGCTGTACCATTTTGTCGTTGGTAGTTGCAACAACCTTCTCCTCGTGGTGAAGTTGTATTGATGCGGGAGTCGTTGCCGGCGCAGTCGTTGCCTGGACAGGATCAGAACTCGCGCTCGGTGGTGAAGTCGTTGGTGCTGGCGGCATGGAATGTGTTGTCAGGGCTGCAATTGCATTAACCGCTGCGGGCTCTGGGGCTGCGGTGGTTGGTAGAGGTAGTGGAGGGGACGCGATAGGTTCCGACGGCTGAGCAACAGCGGCAGGTTGTGGTGTTGCAACAGGAGGCTCTGGCTGAGCAGCGACAGGATCCAATCTCACTTCAGCTGCTGCTTCGACTCTCGCGAATGAGCTGGAAGCCGACTCGCTCGCGGCCTGTGCATGTGAAGTAGCAGTAGGCTCCGGCGACTCTCGTTTCGTATGGAGTGCTGCTCCTGGGTGTAGCATCGGGTCTTCAAGTTCCGGCACGGCGCCGTTGCCCCGCACGAACGTCAGCCACATGGGGCGTCTCGAGCTGCGGATGAGGTTGGAGACCTGCGTGCTCGTCAGTCCTTCCGTGGACTGACCGTTGACCGCGACGACGCAGTCGCCGACGCTGACGAGTCCGGACGCCTCGAGCTCTCCCTCGCCGCCGCCGTCCGTCCGGAGGAACTCCTTGATGTACGTGAGGTGGTCGACGCTCGTGTAGATGGACGCGTGCAGCCGCTGGCCCCACACACGCACACGCAGCCCGCCGCTCCCTCCCGTTGCTCGCAGCCCGCCGTTCCCTCCGGTTGCTCGCAGCCCGCCGTTCCCGCCGGTCGCTCGCAGCTCGCCGCTCCCATCGCCGCGCTTGCGCTTGAGGCTCGCGCGCCGCAGCTCGGCCTGGAGCGGCGTCTCCTGCCTGTCGCCCGCGTCCTCCCGCGCGAACCTGCGCGCCTGCACGCAGCGTTGGCGTCAGCCCCCGTCCCTCCCGCGGCTCTCAGGCCGGCAGCGGCCGCAGCCAGCGACCTGCTCGGCGTCCGCGAGCGCCTCGCCCGCGGGCAGCACGTCCACGTCGCCGTCGTCGAAGCTGACTTTGTAGAAGACGCCGCCGCCCAGGGCGTAGCAGCCGACGACGGACCCCCAGAAGACGCGCGCGCCGAAGCTCTTGCGCACGCGCCGCCCCACGAGCGCGCGCTGCGGCGGAGGCGGCGGCTGCGTCGGTCAGGCGGCAGTCAGGAGCGTTAGCGTCGGCTAGAGGCCGGTTGGCAGCAGCAGAGCGAGCGCGGCGGACGTACGGGCGCGTCGACGGTCGCAGCCATCGCGGTCGCCATGGCGAGTCGAGAGCGCGGGTTTTGGCGCGAAAAGGAGTTTCCCATGTGGTCACAATGCGATCATCCTATACTCACATTTTGGCTACAAAGGGATCGTCCTGCGTGCACATAATGACGTTTCCGAAGTGCTGCATCTCGTCGCAAGATGGGATGAGGCATCCATCATGGCAAATGATGGATACCTCAGTCGTGTGTCATGGCCGCTCCCAGACGTTGAACTGCGCGCGTGCCCTGGGCCCAGCGCCACTCGGCAACTCGCCAGCCGACGCGCTCGATGCTCCCGCGCTCGTCTCCGGCCGCCACCCGGCCGCTCGCGCGCGCGCTCTCCGCGCAGCGCGCCACGCCCGCGAGTTACTACCGGGGCGGCACGTCTCGCGGCGTGCTGTTCCGCGAGGCGGACCTGCCCGCGGCCGCCGAGGCGCGCGTGCGCGTGTTCCTGCAGGTGATGGGCTCTCCGGACGCCCACGGCCGGCAGCTCGACGGCCTGGGCGCCGGCATCATGTCGCTATCCAAGATCTGCGTGGTGGGGCCGAGGGCCGGAGACCCCAGGGCCGACGTCGACTACTCGTTCGCGAGCATCGGCATCGACTCGCCGGTGGTGGACACGACCAGCAACTGCGGCAACATGAGCGCCGCCGTGGGACCGTTCGCCTTCAACGCCCGGCTGCTGGGCGACGAGTTCGACTACGAGCGCCCGCGAGACGTGACCGTGCGCATCTTCAACACCAACACGCGCAAGTACATCCACAGCACCTTCCCCGTGGCCGACGGCGAGGCGCTCGCGACCGGGGACCTGGCCATCGACGGCGTCAGCGGCACCGGAGCGCCCATCAAGCTCGAGTTCATCGACCCCGCGGGCGCCAAGACCGGCAAGCTGCTGCCCACGGGCAACGTGATCGACCACGTGGACGGCATCCCCGTGTCCTGCGTAGACGCCACCAACCCCAACGTGTTCGTCTTCGCCGAGGACGTCGGGCTCCCGGGCCACATCCTTCCTGACGCGGTCAACGCCCAGCCGGACAAGCTCAAGCTGCTGGACGACATCCGACGCAAGGCCGCCGTCAAGATGGGCATGGCAGACACCGAGGAGCTCGTGCCGCGGTCGATCCCCAAGATCGCCATCGTGTCGCGCCCGTCGACCCACACGCTGCTGTCAGGCAAGACGCAGGACGCGAGTGCCGCTGATGTAGTGGTGCGATTCATCTCGGATGGCCAACCGCATCGCGCCATTCCCCTCACGGGAGCTCTGTGCACCGCTGCTGCTGCACGACTGAGTGGCTCGATCGTGCACTCTCGTCTGGCGGAGAAGCCTGTGAACGAGGGGATGGTGACGATTGCCCACCCCAGCGGAAGAATTCAGGTGGACGCTGACATGGACCCTGAGGCAAAGACGCTTGCGAGCGCTGCGGTCTTTCGCACGGCACGCCGCATCATGGACGGCGCCGTCTACTGGAACGAATGAAACATGAAAAGGCAAAAGGAAGGAGACGAAAGAGATTTGTTTTCATCTTGTAAGGTTATCTCGACCTAGTACCCGGCACAATATCGCTGGAGCAGATCTAGTCGAGGTGTGACGAGTTCGCAGGCAGTTGCTGGCGGAACTGCTGGAGCCGGCTGACACTCATGGTCGTCTTTTCGGGTGCCTGCAGCTTAAGCATGCTGCTGAGCTCGCCCGAAAAGCTACTGCGAGAAAGACTGCGCGCACCATTTGGCATCGGAATCCGACTGGCCGATGTCTTCGCTTTGATAGAGATAGGAGACACCTGGCCGTTTGAGTTGTTGTCGCTGCCAGCAGAGCTTGTACTTTTTGAGGGGATCAGGAAATTCCCCTCTTCCTCGTCTTCGACGTACTCGTTGCTGTCAGTGATAACATCGTCGTCACACTGGTTAGATGAGTTATCGACGGTGATTGTGGCGATCGGATCGATATCCAGGGTCAAGTTGAGTAGTGGCGCAGACATTCGTCGCAGCGGCGGGGCGATTGCCTCGGGAATCTCGTTCTCGATCTCTAAGTCGACAGCATCGTCCTCCGACACGTGAGTATCATGAACATGGATTGGGATAGTGACCATAGGACTGGAGCCATCAAGCGTTGGCACACTATTGGAAGTAGCGTTTTGTTCGCAATCTTTGACTGCAGGTTCAGTAGTTAGGGTCGACGAAAGTGCTGCTTCTGTTGCCTTGACAGCCTTCTCCAAGTTTGAAGAGTACCGACGTAAGAACGCATTGAGGTTGTTGGAGCGCGCTGCCGAGAGAGCGGTGCCGTCGGTGCTATGTCGTGGTGCTGGAACTGGATTGACGGGCTCAGCGGGTTTCATCTCTTCCTGGCGTGTCAGCAGCGGCTGATATTGAATGCGATGCACCTGGTAACCACCATTCTCCTCCTTCTCTTCTTCTGCCTCTTGGCTTCCCGATCCCGTCTTTGATAAGCGCGACTCGAACTTGCTGCAGATTGTCTTGACAACCTGGCGAGACCGGAGTTCACGTAGTGCCGTACGGATTGAAGCTTCCACATTCAGAGGGGAGCCGAGCTGCTGTCGAGCTAGCCGAGATGGCAGAGACGATGCAACAGGTGCTTGAGGCTTGATGCCATCATCGCATCGGTCAGACTCGCGCTTTACGCTTGACGACGGGACAACAATTTCGACCTCATCGTCCACGCTGCTGGATGTCGACGCAGTCTCTTCTTCGCGTTTCTTGGGGTGATTTTCGCGGTGTAGCAGCAAGCGGTGGTCTACCCATGGCTTGCCGAAATATCCAGCTGCAGCCACAAGACAGCAGATTACCACAAACCCAAAGAAACCCATGAGGTCAGCCGGTGATAGGTGATGGCCCCGCCACTGAACGCGCCAGGAGGTAGCAACTTGAGGGCGACTGCTTCAGTTTCAAACTGAGCACCATTCAATGTGCTAGTTTCGATGCTACGATCGTAAAGCAGCGGTCCCGACAATAGCCAACGAATAGCATCAGCAGCTATTCATGGCCTGCAGGATGCAAACAAACACAAATATGAGTACTCCAACAGCACCATGACCATACGTTCTCGAACACGATCCAAGTTGGGAGGCGCGACAAGGTGCGCGGGTATCTTGTTGACTCCTTATCTGCCTCCTGTTTTCGCCGCGCGTGTGAGAAAGCGAAAAGCCGAAAAAAATCCAAAGCGAAATGCACTCGGGTCGGGTGTCTCTCCGACCCGATCAAACGCCCACTGAAGCCGTCAGGATTTCTCCTGAGTCGTCCAGTTGAGCAGCCCGGTCGTACAGCCTAGACCTGGCGCTCCTCGTGGGGGTGAACACTCTCGAGCGAGGAGAAATCGTGCGGGCGGGAAACACCCAAAACTTCGTCATCGTGGTCGGGACTGGGGCTATTACCCTCGCTTCCGACCGTGTCGTAGCCGCTGCCCATGAGCATCAGATCCGCCGCGGACGGCGGGAACTGCATCACACGGGCCGACTGGTGTGGGTGCATCATTGGTGACTTGGAGTCACTGAATTGTTTGAGCACGGCGATTGCCGCTTGTTTGAGCTGGCGACCCTCGGCGCTGAGGTTCATGCCGCTCGCGTGCTTGAACTTGGAGAGGACCGCCAGGTCTTCGGCCGATAGACTGGGTGGCAGTGATGAAACCGAGAAGCGTTAGATAGATGACACGAGGATAGGATCGATCAAAGCACACGTAAGTACCTCCACGAGTGGCGGAGAATGGCCTCGACCTGGTTGTAGCGGTCCATCTTCTTTAGAATGCGCTTGAAGCTTTTGTTGTGCAGCCAAGTGCCGTAGCACTTGTTGCACGAAATCGGTTGCGTCGGTCGGTCCCGCAGCACGACGCGGTTCTCGCAGTCGTGCGCGAATAGCATTACCCTGTGGATTTGGTTCCAGCGGCAGCACGAGCCGCCAAGGAGAGGGCAGTAGTGAACGAGGCAAGAGGTAGTTTCCATCAGCCACACCCAATCGGAAAAACACCACCACCAGCAGACACACGCAAGACAACACGCAGAGATACTCCTCCCGAGCATGGATGCACATACTTGTCTGAGCGGATGTCGCGCACGACGTTGACGCGGTAGTTGCCGACGTAGTACTTGGAGAAGGCGAGCACGAGGTCTGCGTGCGCCTGGTAGAAATACTCGGGGACGATGCCTGGGCACCGCCACCCGGCCCTGGGTATGTGCATCACCTCGGGAGAGCTGCTGCCGGACTCCTTGGCGCGCGGGTGGTCCTCCGAGAAGAAGCCCGCGTCCGTGTGGGGTTCGTCGCTGTCGCTGCCGCTGGTGCTCGTCTTGGTCTTCTGGCGCTTGCTGGCGCGCTCCGCCGTCGTCGTCATCGTCATCGTCATCATCGTCATGTCCACGCCCTCGCCCTCGGCCTGGGCCTCCTCGTCCGCCGGCCCCGGCCCCTCCCCCGGCCCCGCGCGGTGGGCGACCACGCGGCTCTTGTGCATGAGCCACGCGGCCTCCTGGAAGCGCCCGTTCATCCTCACCTTGAAGCCCTGCGGGTCGTTGGGCTTGCGCCCGCGCCGCGTCCGCGCGTAGTGCTCCGCACACGTGCGGCACAGAATCCATTCCCCGTGCTGCTCGTCCAGCGCCTTCACCTCTTGGTCCGCCCGCACGGCCTCTGGCCATTCCGTACGCTTGCGGCGCGCTTCATACGCAGGGGGCGGCCCCCCAATGCTCGGGAGCACGAGGGTGTTGGGCATTGCATCACGTTCCGGTCTAAGCGTCGGCGGCGACCACTGGTCGGATCCGTACGTTGCCGAAAATTACTAAAACCTTTCTAAAACGATGTAAATCCTCTCTAAAACGATGAAAATGACGAAGGCGTCACTGGGCACGCGTCGTCCACTGTTGTACACTATCACGCTGATAGTGTACAATAGTGGACCGAGACCCGTTGCTACCAGCGCAATGACGGGAACGGCCCTCGAGAAAGGCGGCGCCAGGCGCTGCGACTCGCAGTGCACTCGCGCTCTGGAGGCCTCGCTCGACGTCCATGACGCTGCCCAACCGCGACGGCTACACGCCCGGCGAGAAGCGCCGGCCGCGGCCCTCGGCTGCTGCCAGCAGCGGCAGTAGCAGTAGAGCGATCGGTGCTACCAGCAGCGACAGTAGCAGTACAGCTGCTTCTGCATCCTCACGAGCGCTCCAGGCTTCAGTTTTCGCGGAACCCGTGGACGCCGAGCCGAGCGTTGACCCGGAGGAGCTGCGGGCGCTCGTGGACGCCATCGCGCCGCACAGGGCCGAGGACCCACTGCCGGCGCTGGCCGGCGGCTTCGCGGGCGCCGAGGGGCTCGCGCACTGCAAACGGCTGGCGATCGCCGCGCTGCGACGCCTGAAAGCGGATCCCGTCTTCATGGCCAACGACGGTCTGACGGAGCTGCTGTCGCTGAGCTCCCTGCTGGACGGCGAGAAGGAGGACCCCAGCGCCATCGACATCGACGAGCTGCAAGAGGTCGTCGAGCAGCTGCCGGAGCCCCGACGTGGTGTCGCGGACCTGGACGTCGACATCGGACTGTGCGCCGACAGCCTGAGCGGCCTTCTACTGGGCGAGAGCGGGGCGTTCGCGGCAGACATCGAGCGCACCGAGCGCCTGCTGCGCGAGTGGGGTACGAGGCAAGTGTCGTTGCTGACGGAGCGACTGCCGACCTCGCCCGAGCCGTCCAGCAAGATGTACAGCGACAGCACCGGGCTGAGCCCCATGCTGGCGGCCTATGGGCTGGACCTGTCGGGCACGTACGGCCCGCCCAAGCGCCGAGCGAACCTCACCAAGACAACCAAGGAGGTGCTGCGCGTTTGGTTCGAGGAGCACGTGCACCACCCGTACCCGACCGAGGGCGAGAAGGAGTGGCTCGCCAAGGAGGGCGGCATCACCGTCGAGCAGGTCAACAACTGGTTCATCAACACGCGCGGCCGCAAGTGGAAGCCGATGCTCAAGCGGCTGATGGCCGAGAAACAGAACGGCGGCTGTCGGCTGCTGGACGAGATGGTGCAGCGCATCACGGAGCCGTACGAGCGCGACCTCGAGTGAGCGAGTACAGTTCTTAGAGCTTCGAGACTGCGCTCCGAAGCAGAGAAGCCCACGCCAGTCCTGCCGTGCAGCCATTCTACATCGCATCGAGTCGTCTACACCGAAAACGCAGCCATCACCAGCTTTGGTGAATGCGAAGTAGTAGCATTATTTTAACCCAATCAAAGACGTTATTGACACTTTTCGCAGATATTACAGCCAATCGCATGCGCGTCGTTGCGCAGTATCCGAAGCGGTGCTCATTACTGGCGGTCATGGCGCGCTCGTGCGTCGGCAGCCAGCGCGAGCTGCTGCTGGGGCAGTTCATCTCGGTGCTCATCACCTTCACGGGCATCTTCTCGCAGCTGCTGAGCCGCGACTATGAGGTGCGCTTTGGGCGCTTGGGGCGGTGCTGGGGTTTCAAAGCGAGCGCTGACGCTGGCGACGCGACTGGTGGCGCAGATCCAGGTGCCAGTGACCCAGAGCGCGGGCTGCTACCTGCTGCTGTGCGCGTACCTGGCGCGCTCGATCTGGCAGTGGCGGGCGCGAGGCACCTACTCGCTCGAGGTGAGTGGCGCAGTTCTGCTGCATGGCCACTTGCGACTGACTTGGAGACGCGTGACAGCTCCCGGTGTGGAAGTACCTGATGCTGGCGCTCGCAGACGTCGAGGGCAACTTCCTCGTCGTGTGCGCATACAAGTACACGTCCATCTCGAGCGTCATGCTGCTCGACTGCTTCACCATCCCGGTTGTTATGCTGCTCTCCGTCTCGTTCCTCGGCGCCAAGGTGGGGGTTGACATATCACATTCGGTTGGTGAACACACTTCTCATCGACGAACATGTACGCCTCCATCTACTGTAGTACACGCGTTCCCACAAGATAGCCGTGCTCTTTTGCCTGCTAGGCATCAGTGTGCTTGTGATATCGGACATCCTGCGTGACACCGAGAGCTTGTTTGCCTCGTGGAACGTGTCGGCGCTGTACGGCGACTTTCTGTGTCTACTGGGCAGCGCGACGTACGCGTGTTCAAATGTCGGCCAGGAGTACCTCGTCAAGAAGAAGAACCGACGAGTGCGCCTTGATGTGCTAGTCACGATTTTGGTGCCTCTGCCCTGACATCATGCTGTATTGTCCAGATGGAGTTCCTCGGAATGATTGGCGGCCTCGGGTTCCTCATCAGCTCGGTGCAAGCGGCATACTTTGAGGGCGACATACTCCGCACCATCCGATGGTACGCTGCGAGCCAACATCGCTACTTCTATAGTTCTCGGTCCACTTACCGTAGGAGCATCGCTTGTGGCAGGACTTGGCCAAGCGCGCTCTGCCTGCTTGGGTACATCGCAGTGCTATTCGTCATGTACACGGGCACGTCGATCTTTCTCAAGTCGGGCGATGCGGCGGCCTTCAACCTGGCGCTGCTCACGTCCGACTTCTTCGCTGTCGTGGCTGCCAAGTACCTGTTCGACGAGCAGCTGAGCCAGCTCTACTTTCTCGGCTTCACGCTCATCGTCGTCGGCATCATCATCTACCACAGGTCGCCCGTGCCCACGACCGACCTGGATGACGCGCTCGAGGCCAAGGAGCAGACAAACATGCCTTTGCTGGTCGCATAGAGGCAGCAACAGTAAACGATCTCAAGAATGCATCTGCCTTGACGGTGAAAAAGGGTTTATTAGGTAAATGACTCGCAAAAACTAAAGGTACTGGCTGGCAGACGTCCCGACGCGGTCATGAAGACCCGCCGAGCGCTGCGCCGTACCGAGAAGGCGAGCTGGAACAGATGACTGCCAGGCCATGGGCGCCTCCTCCGGGTAATGGTAAAAGAGAATGAAAGGCTGGGCTGCGCCGGCGCCTGTGGAGCCCGTCGTAGAAAACACTTGCGTCTGTCCACCGCGCTACACAGCCGCCGGTTGTTGCCCAGGTGCGAGCACGTCGTCTATTCCTTCTTGACCTCGAGCGCCTCGAGCGCCTTGGCGGCGTCGTCGCCGGCCGAGGTGTCGGCGGCGTCGGCGCCGGTCTCGAGCGCCTTGTTGTTGGCCTTGGCGCTGTCGTGGGCGTCCTTGAACTTCTGGGCGTTCTCGGCGTTGGCGAAGCGCAGCGCGAAGACCTGGGGCTCGACGACGCCCTCGGCGAAGTCGTAGCAGCTGAAGACCCATGCGCGGTCGCTGCCCATGTTGGGGGACAGCTCGGTACGCGACTCGACGAGGTGGTTGACGAGGATCTTGTGCGTCTTCTCCTGGCGCATGAGCATGCGCACCTTCTGGTGCTCCTTGTGCTTGAGGAAGCGCACGTCGCCCACGCCGCGCTCGCACCAGGACTTCTTGCCCGTGCCCTTGTCCAGCAGCGACTCGCGGTAGCAGAAGGCCTTGGCGCGCATCTTGAAGAGCACCTCCTCCTCCTCTTCGCCCGTCGTCACCTCCACCTCATCGAGCTTGACCACCGGCTCGAAGTACGCCTGCGGCTCCTCCGACTCGGGGTCCTTGCCGGCCTCCTCGGCCTCCTCGGCCTCTGTCTTGGGCACCGTCTCCTCCTTCTTCTCCTCCGACATGATCAATGCACTGCGGTGCTTCTCCCGTGAGCTCTGCGCGACTGACTGGCTGGCCGCAGGTTCTCCCCCCAAGCCACTGGTGGTCCAGATTTTAAGCGCGCTTGGGCGGCTGCACTAGAACTTTGTATGGACTCGACAAGCGCTTAAAACTCGTGGCCGACATAGATCAAGGCTGTTCGGCAGGTTCTCCCGCGGAACAGACTGCAACCGCCCAACGGCATGTACCCGCGCGCAGGTGTACCCAATCGAGGGTACGTATGGTTTTAGCTGGTGACCACTCTTGCTGCAAGATGAATGCCGACCACCGCGGCGCCGGCCGCAAGCGCCAGGCCGTCGGCGAGCGGCAGCCCCAGCAGCAGCCGCAGCAGCAGCTGAGACGAGCGCAGCAGGAGGCGGAGACGGAGACGGAGGCGCCGCCGCTGGTCGCGCGCAAGAAGCCGCGGCGGCGCGAGCCTCCGGGCCAGAGCGAGAGCGAGTTCCTGAGCGTCGAGGCCGGCATGCGCGGGCTGCGGCGGCGGCTGGCGGCCTCGCGCGAGGGCGAGGGCGCGACTGGCGAGACGCGGACTGGCGAGGCGCAGGCTGCTCGCGTTAATGGCGATGCAGAGGCGAAGAAAGCCAAGGCCACTCTGAAGCCGCCGCAGCGGAAGGCCGCGGCGAGGCCCAGGGCCGCCAACAAGCCCTCGCTGGCCGAGGCGCGCGCGCAGGTGCAGCGCGAGCAGCAAGCGCGCGTCGCGTCACGCGTGCAGCAGCTGCGGGACGCCAAGGCGGGCCGCGTTGCAGCGAACCCATCCACTGAGGCTGCGGGTGGCGCCATCACGAGCACCAGCAACAGCGAGGCAGCTGACAACGCCCCGACCAAAGCTGCAGACGCCAGACCAGCGCCAGTATCGACGAGCACGATCGCGACTGGCGATACAACGCAGCCTGCTACTCCGCTTCTGGTCGCCCCAGAAGTGGCTGCTGCTCCGTTACCAGTGGTGCAACCTATTGAGACCCACGAGTATATTGACGACGACGTGAACGAAGACCTGTTTTTCCTCCAGGCACTAGAGGAAGCAGAAAGGAAGCTTGTCACTCCGACAAAACCACTAATCAGCCCTGCACCTGGACTTTGTGAATTGCCAGCGGTAGAGGTGGAGCCTCCGCTAGCCCATACCTCCCAGTCGCAGCTTTTAACCCCGGCCCCGCAAACGTCCCCGCCCATTCTATCTCCAGACGACGTAATGCGTGAGTTTGAGCGCTTACGGCGAGAAAACGAAGAGCTCCGCAAGTCGAACGAACGCCTGCAAGCAGTGGCGGCATATAGGCATCAGACAGTTTCAAGTACCAGTATGGCAAATAATGAAGAGAACCATGTTTTTCCAGAGACGTCGTCTACCACACACTATCCAAGTCCACACTCAACTGAAGAGCATCATCCAACAAAGCGTGTTCTCGACTTGGGAACTGACGAGGTTATACGATCTCCTGTTAGAGAGAAGACGGTCTTCTCAACTATTGCTGAAGAAGATACACACGAAAATATTCAACCAAATGCCGATCAAGCACCTGCGCAGCAAGTAGATGCTGCGGTGGAAATCAAATCGCCAGGAGATGTTGCGGAGTCCCATCCCATTCAGCAACCTGTCCAATCACCATCAACGCCACTCCATTCTTACGTCGAAGGAACAGATACGCCAATGCTTGACTTATCAGCAGTCTTGACACCAACAGCACCAGATATTCAAAAGGCGACGTCAAGCGAAAATATTGAAGTCCATGAACATGAGGTTGATGATGGTCGAACTAGCGAATTTGAAGGAATCAGCGGTGACAATATTGCTCTATCACAGCCAACATCTGCCGACAGTGATATGAGCGATGACGTCCATGACGAGCACGAGGTTGCGGATGGGCGACCAGTCACTATCGATTGCGGGAACTACAACGAATACAAACAACAATATTTAGAAGATTTTAATGAAGAGGAAGGCGACAGCATCGACAAACAGAAGAGAGAAGCCGGAATAAGCCATGTGGAACTAGATGCGGCGGGAGATCCATCAACCATGTCGCCCCCACTAGCAGAAATGGATATTGTTCGCATTGACAGTGAAAGCGACGACGATGATGCTGTTACTACTGTGCAGTCCGAGCTCCAATCGAACACTGAGGATGGCGATGAGAGTGAAGATACTAAACTGCTTGTTTCAGGGCAGCGAGGCAAGCGACCGGTGGCAATTGAATCATCGTCTTCGAATAGCTCGGAATCTTCTTCTTCGGAAAGCGACGATGAAGCTGAAGCGAACGACTGCTCAATCAAAAATGCGCTCGAAGCTGCGCTCCAAGCTGCCGCAGCATCATCGTCAAGTGGAGAAAAGAAAAAGTTTGCGCCCCGTGCCCCACCACCTCGTGCAGCACAAAATACCATTGCTCCCTCATCATCTCTTCGGAAAGCTGATGCAAAGAGTTCGGTCATTACATCTGCACCGCCACAGAATATCTCCAAAAAACGAGCTAGGAGCGACAGCACACTCGGCTCGTCGTCAACAACGAGTACCAAATCCAAACCTGGCTCAAACTCTGGTGCATCGATCCGCAGCACTTTGCTTTGGCCAGCACTGGACAACTTTTACGACTTTTTGCTTAACCTCATTCCTGGTCAAGTTGGAGGTGGAGGTCAACATGATGATTGGGGCTTGCTTTCGTCCAGTCTACGGCAGTTTGCTGATACAAAGCTTCCAACGCAGTATAACTCGGTTGACCATTATTGTACAACTCAACTGGATGCAATCACTGAAGAGCTCCTGGCATCGATCGGGAATATGAGCTCGAGAGGTGGTGGCTGGGCATCGGGTCAGCAATACTACCTGACGTCAGTTTCTCCATGCGGCTCAAGTCAGCAGTCGAGCCGTCAGAAGCCAACGTTTACTCCTAGTGCACAGATTTTCTCTGAGAGCGGATTTACCGGCACCTCGAGCAGCGCAAATGACTTCATCTTGACCTTCCAGCCTCTTCGAAAACAAAGTAATGGCGGGAAGCGACCGAACAATGCAGGCTCTAGGTCGATGGAGCTCCTTAGTGGCGACCTTATCGCACTTCGATCGCCTCAATGGAAGTCGTTCGAGCTGTCGGCATACGGTGTGGTACTGAGCAATTCAGTCATGAGTGACACTAGTGGGTCATCAGCCGGGGACGCGAGTGACCAGGTCTGCGTATTGCTGCGAGTTCATAGCCGCGGTCTCGCTACCCCGAGCGACGATGATGTCGTGCTATCGGACTTCTCTGCGGTCACAGAGCTGTGTATGTCAAACCAGCGAGCGAGTAAGTGGAGTTGGTCAATTCAGCATGTGCACAACACGACGACAAGTGCTCGAGAGTACCAAGCGATCAAATCAATGGCGTTCTTCTCCCCGGATCTGCGAAAGATGTTGTTGAATGGAATGGTGGCATCGGCGGAAAAAGCAGAGCCAGGAAGCAATGAGGCTATC